>CAKJTW010000871.1:0-14100 GCA_917880005.1 Nanger dama
TCTACCTGGTGGAGGTCAGGGATGCTGGTAAAACCCTAGGATGCACAGACAGCCTCCAGTAACAATTTCCCAAAGTATCAACCCTGCTGAGGTTGAGAAACTCTGTTCTGATACACTGTAGCCCTTTGTTAAAGCAAAGCAAAACAAAACAAAACCTGAGAACTGAAGAGATGATATTTGTGACTCAATCTTGCCCTTCAGAATGGTGGCAGAGTCAGACCCAGGGCCTGACTCCCAGTCCAGGCTCCTTTCTCACTGATTACTACTCCAAAAAAATCAGACAAGCCTCTTCACAGCACTCGTAGTTTCTCAGGCCAAACAAGCTCATGCTAAAAAGAGAATGCTGTCTATTTTCACTTAAAAACCTAACAAACTACATACCTTAGTGTATATAAATAAGGCAATGTTGCATATATATGTAGATTTGACTGCTCTTTCTTTAGTTTTCACAGCACTGTTGAGACACTGCTTTTATCACTTTATATATTTTTCTAAAGATGGGTTAATAGCAGGTTGTGTGCTAGCTAAGTTGCTTCAGTTGTGTCTGACTTCAGACCCCATGGGCCATAGCTCACCAGGCTCTCCGTCCATTGGATTGTCCAGGCAAGTAATACTGGAGTGGGTTGCACTTCCTCCACGGGATCTTCCCGATCCAGCGATCCAACTCTAGTGCTCCTTATGTCTCCTGTGGGCTGGCAGGTTGGTTCTTTGTCACTGGCGCCACTCGGGAGCCCAATGAATGTTAAAGGCGAAAAATTGCTAGACAAGAAGGTGACTCTTGAGCTGTCTCTCATTCTATCTTTAAAGGAAGTCATCTGAAACAAACAAGGAAAAGTTAAATCTGCTAAATCTGAACAGTAGGCATTAACAACTTTGTATTTTTCAAACTCTACAACATGACCTGAGTAAATGCATCTCCTGAAGTCGCTGACCATCCCCAGGACACCATGTTGCTACAAGTCCCTCTCTTTGATAAGGAAGATTAATATCACCTTCTTTAGATAACATTTTCCAAAGCACTATCCTTGCAATCCTAATACATGCACTTTGATGATGTCTAAATTGGTCTTTAATATAAAACTATATTCCTGTGTATGGTGAAGGGTAGACTTCCTCTAATGCAGTTCCGATTGTCTCACTTCTAAACGCAGTGAGTCCACTTGGCTAAGAGGAAGAGAGAGAGGGCTGCGCTGGTGAGCTCTGAAGACTTCTGACCCCTTTTACATTCCTCCAGCCTCTAATCTGACAAATTCTCAAATTTACTGTAGGATAAGGCACTAGGAGAAGAAAAATAAATAAGAACCGCTGGTGTAAGACACATGGATTGGTGTTCGGCTTACTACCCAAAAAAAAAAACACAAAAAACACTAATACTAACAAGATTAAAATAACTTCAACATTCCTTGTGAAAAGAGACGCAGACGAGCACTCATTAAGGCAGCACAGGAAAGAACACAGCAGTTTTTGTACAAGCAGCCTGGTCCTGGGAGCCTTGACCTTGCACTAGGAGGAAAGAAAGAAAACAGACGGGAGCAAGTCGTGCCTGTCCCATTAGTCGCGGAGAACAGAATTCTGCTTTTGAAAACTGGAGTCTCTCTTCCCACTGACCCCAGGCCCTGTAGACACGCTCAGCAGCATGCATCAATCCATCAATCCATCAGTCGCTCTGGACCGGGTTTCTGTGTGTGGTCTAACAGATTGTAAGATGATTAAACCATCACTGTTGCTGTCAAAGTGCCCCTGGAAGTCTGGCTCAAAAGACTGAGAGAGAGAACAAGAAAGATTAAGGCAATATAACCTGGTAGATCAAGGATAATCGAAACCTAGATTTTGTACTTCAGGTCTAAGCAGGGTTTGGGCAGAAAAAAGATGGCTCAGTTTAATACAGTTCTTAAGAGCTAGGGTGGAGAGTCAGAAGGTGCCATTGGCATTAGCAAGCAGAGTCAGGGATGCCTTTCTCAAGCTAAAAATTTCACAAGGATTTCACCCAGGCTGAAAGATCAGGCAGGGAATTCCAGGTCAATGGAAAAACATGCCAGAAAGCTTACTGGTGGGAAAGCCCAAGGAATATTTTCAGTTCAGTCACTCAGCAGTGTCTGGACATTTTGTAACCCCATGGACTGCAGCATGCCAGGCCTCCCTGTCCCATCCACCAACTCCCAGTGTTTACTCAAACTCATGTCCATTGAGTCGGTGATACCATCCAACCATGTCATCCTCTATCATCCCCCTTCTCCCTCCCCTGCCTTTAGTCTTGCTCAGCATCAGGGTCTTTTTCAAATGAGTCAGTTTTTGCATCAGGTGGCCAAAGTATTGGTGCTTCCAGTTCAACATCAGTCCATCTAATGAGTATTCAGGACTGATATCCTTTATGATGGACTGGTTGATTCTCCTTGCCGTTCAAGGGACTCCTCAAGAGTCTTCTCCAGCCTACAGTTCAAAGCACTCTCAATTCCTCAGCGCCTCAGCTTTCAACTCCACATCCATATGTGACTACTGGAAAAAACCATAGTCTTTGTCTAGCTGGACCTTTGTTGGCAAAAGTAATAGCTCTGCTTTTATATATGCTGTCTAGATTTATTATAACTTTATTCCAAGGACCAAGCATTTTTTATTTTCCTTGGCTGCAGTCACCATCTTGCATTGATTCTGGAACCCTAAAAGTAAAGCCTGTCACTGTTTCCATTGCTTCTTTTAGAAAGGCAAGTATACTTATGGACTTTGTAAATCCCTAAGTGTGTGGAGTCAAAGAAAGGCTTTTAACCATGGAAACTACACAAAACAGATTACAGTGGAATCCTCCAGAAACTGTGCAAAGGAGCTGGAGAAGTGAGCCCTGAGGCAGGAGAACTGTCATAAGACCCCAGGTCATAGATGAGGCCCTCGATTACAGGGAAGTGTCTTTAGGGACAGAGAAGAAGATAATGGATTGGTAGATATTTTTGGACAAATAGCCCAAATCAAGATGTACCACATTCTTGAGTAAATAAGCTGGAACATGATGCTGTTGCTGGCAATTGGGGTCCCCAAAATTAAAGGAAACGTACAGGTACAAATATCTCCCAGCACAAACATAGGAGAACTACCATGAAGAAGAGTCACTTGACCAGGCATTTGTGCTCTGCAAAGATGCCAGGACAAACTAAATACTTTAGTTCACTATGTATTCATGAAGCACTTCATTCATCCCAAATTGTCATTTTGGCATGTATTACACTCCCCTACACACAGAATCTCATTTGCTATCTTAAAAAAGTTTTTAAAAAGAACTTTTATTATGTTATATTTTTAGACAATAAAGCCAAGTTTTATTTTTTGAAGTACCTTGACCAAAGTCACAGCTTAAATAAACTGTTGGCTTTGGCCATATAGGGGAACAAAGCAGAGAAAATATTTCAACGATATTACTTGAATTTAAAAGTTTATATCCCAAAGTTTTGTAGAGCGGAAGTCTCTGACCATTAAATAAATCCCCAGAGGAGAGAGTTTCTTTCAAACATTGCTGGTGGAAATGAAGAGGTGGTGTGCTTCATCTGGAAGGGAATTTGGAGATACTTAACAATTTCCTATGCACCAACGTTTTGACTCAGCAATTTCTCACTACAAGTAATTTATCCAACAGCTACACCTTCAAAAATATGAAAATAAATGATGAACATTTTGTTGTAGCATTGCTTTCTATAAAATACTGGAAACAACCTAAATGTCCATAAATTGAAGAGTTATTGACTAAACTATAGTCCCATCCATACACTGGATGCTAGGTAGCCGTTAAAAGAGAGGTGTGTGTATGTGTGGGGCGCAATTTCCCCAAAGTGGTATGGAATGACTTTAATGATCTGATTTTTAAGTGAAAAAGAGCTGTCTAAACTGTTTTTCTGTAGAGTATGTTATAGCAAGTATCCTGTTAGGTCATTTTAGCGAGATCCCCTTCTTCTCCCCGTAATGTTTTCTCAACCACTGCCTTACTCTTTGGCTACAAATTCCCACTGGTCCAGGCTGCACACAGAGTTGAGCCCAATCTCATGACTCCACTGTAAAATCCCACTGGAGTGGTCCTCCGCCTCCATGATGCGCCTGAACAGAGTCTGTCTCACCATCTGTAACACAGCATGGGAGGTATTGTTTTCTTTAACATTAGCAAATTTGTTTGTGATGCAAGGGTGTGAGTTAGAAATTCAGAAACTAGATTTCCATATATACTTGGATTATAGTAAGTAAAATGAGGTGAAAATAGAGAGACTGATTTCTCCCAGTCAGAAGGAAGAGCTCAAATAAAGAGAAAGGAGGAAGAGACAGTAAACCCAGTGATGTGGGACTGGGATTAGAACTATTAGTATGAACTCATAGTTTTAATATGTGTGTGTGCACAGATACAGACACAGATGTATATGCATATCTTACCTTAATAAGTAAATACCATACTTTTGAAAGCTATCTTTCCTGAGAAGTCTTAGAAGCAATAACATCTCAGCAGCAAAAACATAGGATATCTAGTGGACATCTTTCAGTGTCTAAGTATATTTGATAAAAGGAAATAGAGATCCTTGAAGATGTAGGAAACTAGAGAACAGGAGCATTAAAATTACATGTATAAAATGAGCCTGGCATATTTATGGCACCAAAAATCAAGAAGGAAATATTCAATAAATGCTATGAACATGTTGAGAAAGACACAGGGTACTAAATGTGAATAAGCCCTACCGACTAAATCTGGGACAGTTTGAGCAACAAAACAGATAAACGGAGTAACAGATTATAACCTGCAGGCTAAAATAAATATCTATGAATCCTTACTAATACAAAAATAAATGAACAATAAATAAGTGGAGATGAAGGACTTTTCTTCCTTACAGTAGTGAATTCATTAACAATTTTATAAGGAATGATGAAAATTAAAATAACCATTAGCAAACATCACAGTGAATATTGGTTATTGAAAAGCCTATAGCTCACTGAAGGACGCGAAAGTTAATGGGCAAAAGTGAGATGAGAAACAGGATATTTGAATAGTCTCAAAGTATCTGGCCACAAGATGATGTTCATGACAAAATGTGGAAACACATTTACAGTGGATAATTCCTATCATTCAGCACTTTAACCAAGTGATCAAAATCGATCTCATGAATGACACAGACTGCACTCATGCGCCTTCTGAAATGATGCACAGAGAAAGATACAGATCATAACATCACTTCAGTAGTGATCTTGCCAAAAATGCTTTATCCCTTCTAATCAGACAAATCCAGGCTGAGGGCACTTGATAAGGTAACTGCTAGGTTGTTGTTTAGTTGCTAAGTCATGGCCAACTCTTTGCAACCCCATGGACTATAGCCCATCAGGCTCCTCTGTCCATGGGTTTCCCAGGCAAGAATACTGGAGTGGGTTGCCGCGTCCCTCTCAAGCAGGATCTTCCCCACCCAGGGATCAAACCCACATCTCATGCATTGGCAGGTGGATTCTTTACCACTGACCAGCAGGGAAGCCCAATAACTACCTGGTGAGGTGAGGTGAGGTGAAGTCGCTGTCATGTCCGACCCTTTGCAATCCCGTGGACTGTGTAACCTACTGAGGCTTCTCCGTCCATGGGATTCTCCAGGCTAAGAATACTGGAGTGGATTGCCATTTCCATCTCCAGGGGATCTTCCGGACCCAGGGATCGAACCCAGGTCTCCCACATTGGAGGCAGATGCTTTAACCTCTGAGCCACCAGGGAAGCACAAGTACCTGGTAGTACTCCTCAAAATGTCAAAGCCATCGAAAAGAAGGAAGGAAAAAAGGTAAAAGGGAAGGACAGAAGAACGGAAGGAAGGAAAGGGAGAAAAGAAAAAAAGGAATGAAAGACCAAGGATTTCACAGAGAGACTAAAAAGACAGATAATCAAGTTAAAGAAGGAGTCTAGACTGGATCCTGGACTGGAAAAAGACTGATCCAGTCCAGTGGAATAACTGGTAAAATTTAAATATGGTCTATAATAACTAGTACAGTAATGTTAATTTCCTGATTTTAATCACTGTAATGTGTAAGATACCCACATTAGTAGAAGCTGCTTGAAGGTAACATGGGAATTTTGTGCTATTTTTCAAGTTTCCATAAGTGGAAACGGTCTTATTTTTGTTGTTTAGTCACTAAATTGTGTCTAACTCTTTCAGATCCCATGGATTATAGCCTAACAGAGTCATTTGTCCCTGGAATTTTCCAGGCAAGAATATTGCAGTGGGTTGCCATTTCTTTCTCTAGAGATCTTCCTGACCCAGGGATCAAATCCACGTCTCCTACATTGGGAGGCAGGTTCTTTACCACTAGCCTACTAGGGAAGCCCATGTTAGTACTATACCGTCTTGATTATTACAGTTTTGTAGTAAGTTCTGAAACTGAGAAGTCTGAACCCTCTTACTTTGTTCTTTTTTTTTTTTTTTTTTAAGATTGTTTTGGCTATCCCGGGTCCTTTATAATTCCATATGAATGTTATGATCAGCTTGTCAATTTCTGCAAAGAAGTTAGGGTTTTGATAGGCATTATGTTGAGTCTGCAGATCAATTTTCTGTCATGTGAATAATATTAAGTTTTGTGATCCATCAATATATGATGTATTTTCATTTATTTAGTAGGTCTTCTTTCATATCCTTGAAACTTTCCTATGGTTTTATACTTTTACTTATTAAAACTCTTCCCTCTATGATCAACTGCTTTTGAACTTTAAACTCATTAAACATGGGTCTGTTTCTGGACTCTAATTACACTCCATGACTCATGTCTATTTGGAGTCTGCTCATGTCTACTCAAAATGCACTGATGCTGCTCTATTTTATTTATAACAGCTTTGCAGGACCCTTTGACATCAGATAAGGAAGTCTTTCGATACTTCCGATAATTTGCTCTTCTCAAAATCTCTTGTCCTCACTCATTCTCCATATGAATGTCAAAATTATCTTAAGTTCTGAAAAAAGAATTCTACAGTAATCTGAATTGGAAATAACTATTTCAGTTCATTTAATGGAATAGGTTCCACTATAGCACTGAGAGAACCTTTACTTGTTCAACTTTTATGTTATTTATGTTTCAAGAAAGTGTTATATTTTCTTTATGGGTCCCGTGAGGGTTAATTTTATGCATCACTTCTTCTCATCCATACCTGATCAGGTGACATTTTAGTGAGACTGTAGACTCGGAATCAATGTTGGAATGGCTTAAGACCTGTAGGGATACTGAGATTACTGTATTTTAATAGCACATGAGGATGGACATGAATTGGGGGAACAAAGGCAGAATGCTGTAGAACAAACTGTTTTCCCTCAAAATGTATATTCTGAAGCCCTAAGCACCAGTGTGACTCTATTTGGAGATAGGCTCTATAGGGAGGTTAGTGGTTAAATGAGGCCAAAAGGTGGGGCCTTCATCCAATAGGACATGTCCTTAGAAGGAGAGGAAGAGACACGCAATAATACAGGAAGGACAAGGGGAGAGTTAAAAATTGGCTTATAGCCCACATTCGGGAAAACAAAGATCATGGCATCTCGGTCTCATCACTTTATGGGAAATAGGTTGGGAAACAGTAGAAACAGTGTCAGACTCTTATTTTGGGGGCTCCAAATCACTACAGATGGTGATTGCAGCCATGAAATTAAAAGACGCTTTTTACTCCTTAAAGTAAAGCTAGGACCAAATCTAGATACCATATTCAAAAGCAGTATATTACTTATGGTAACAAAGGTCCGCCTAATTGGATGCTATGGTTTTTCCAGTGAACACGTATGGATGTGAGAGTTTGACTGTGAAGAAGGCAGAGCACTCGTAGAATTGATGCTTTTGAACTTTGGAAAACAGAGAAGACTTTTGTTATTCCCTTTGACCTCTAAGCAGATCCAAACAGTCCATTCTAAAGGAGATTATCCTTGACGTCTTTTTAAAGAATGATGCTAAAGTTGAAACTCCAGTACTTTGGGCTACCTTCGAAGATTAGACTCACTGAAAAGATCCTGATGTTGAGATGGACTCTTTCAGTATATTTGGGCTCACAGACATATAATATGATATCATTACATCACTGACTCGGAATGGACGGGAGTTTTGGGTGAACTCATGAGTTGGTGAGGCGGACAGGGTGCCTAAGGCATGCATTCATATAGGTCTAAGAGCTGGACATGACTGATTGACTGAACTGAACCCAATGTCTTCTGGTTGCATGGGTTGCTAGTTTCCTGCTCTGCAAGATTTCAAGAGTGATCATTGACAATGTTTTATGAATTAGTGATTTTAAAAAGCACCAGGAATTGGTGAATTTAATTCTAGACACCATTATATATACTACTGTTTGCAACTTTAGAAGAAAATGGAATATTTCATAGTCAACAAAAAAAATCCCAATACAGTATTTGGGTGCAATCTCAAAATAAACAGCTCATGCAAACCACCCAATATCATATGTAATCCAAGTCTATGCCCCAAACCACTAATGCTGCCAAAGAAGCTGACACTGAACGGTTCTATGATGACCTACAAGACCTTCTAGAGCTAAAAAAAAAAAAAAAAAAAAAAGTCTTTTCATCATAGACTCATGCAAAAGTAGGAAGTCAAATAGATATCCTGAAGTAACAGGCAGTTTGTCCTGGAAGTACAAGAAGTGAGGCAAAACAGAGTTTTGCCAAGAGAAAGCATTGGTCATAGCAAATATCCTATTCCAACGGCAGAAGAGACAACTCTTACGAACATCACCACATTACCAATATTGAACCAGATTGATTGACACTTTTGCAGCCAAATATGGAGTCTGACAATAAAACACACCAGAGCACTGCACTGAGGTCATGAACTTTATAGTAAAGTTCAGAATTATTCAGTTGAGTTCAATCAATAGTCATGACTGACTCTTGTGACTCATGACTGCAGCATGCCAGGCTTCCTGTCCATCACCAACTCCCAGAGCTTGCTCAAACTATGTCCATTGAGTCGGTGATATCATCCAAACCATCTCATCCTCTGTCGCTCTCTTTCTCCTGTCATCAATCTTTCCCAGCATCAGAGTGTTTTCCAATGAATTTGTTCTTGCATCTGTGCAGCCAAAGTATTGGAGTTTCAGCTTCCAGCATCAGCCCTTCCAATGAATATTTAGGACTGATGTCCTTAAGGATTGATTGGTTTGATTTTCTTGCAGTCCAAGAGTCTTCCAAAACTACAGTTCAAAAGCATCACCATCATTTATAGCTCAGCTCCTATAGCTCAAACCTCAAACCCATACATGATCATGGAAAATTGAAGAAAGAAAAAAACCACTAGACCATTCAGGGTATGACCTAAATCAAATCCCTTACAATTAAACAGTGGAAATGAAAAATAAATTCAAGGGATTACACCCTGGATAGATAGAGTCCCTAAAAACCATGGAGAGGTTTGTGACTTTGTACAGTAGCTGTCGATCAAGAACAGTCCTAAGAAAAAGAAAATGTGCAAAAAGGCAAATGGTTGTCTGGGATGGGGTACAAATAGATGAGAGAAGTAAAGGAAAGCTATATGCATTTAAATGCAGAGCTCCAAAGAATAGCAAGGAGAGATATGAAAGTCTTCCTAACTGATCAATGCAAAGAAATAGAGGAAAACAATAGAATGGGAAAGACTAGAGATCTCTTCAAGAAAATTAGAGATATCAAGGGACTACGGCTGCAAGAGGTGCACAAAAAAGGACAGAAACGGTATGGACTTAACTGAAGCAGAGAATATTTAGAAGAGGAGACAAGAATACACAGAAGAACTATGTAAAAAAATATTATGAGCCAGATAACCACAATGGTGTGATCACTCACCTAGAGCCAGACATCCTGGAATGCAAAAGTCAATTGGGCCTTATGAAGCATCAACATAAACAAAGCTAGTGGAAGTGATGGAATTCCAGATGAGCAAGCCCTAACAAGATGATGCTTTAAAGTGCTGGCACCCAATATGCCAGCAAATTTGGAAACTCAGCAGTGACTACAGGACTGAAAGGTCAGCTTCATCCCAATCCCAAAGAAAGGCAATGTCAAAGAACGTTCAAAACACGACAACTGTACTCATCTCATGCTAGCAAAGGAATGTTCAAAATTGTCCATCCCAGGCTTGTTAGTTTGTGAACTTAAGAATTTCGAGATGTTCAAGCTGGATTTAGAAAAGGCAGAGGAACCAGAGATCAAATTGTCAATATTTGCTGGTTCAGTTCTACAGAAAAAGCAAGAGAGTTCCAGAAAAACATCAACTTCTGCTTCACTGACTATGCCAAAGTTTTGCGGTGTGGATCACAACAAACTGGAAAATTCTTCAAGAATGTGAATACCAGACCACCTTACCTGCCTCCTGGAGGAATCTGACACAGGTCAAGAAACCAGACAAGAAACAATCTGGATTGCTTCCAAACTAAAAACAGTATCAAAGTTATATTTTCACCTGCTTATTTAACTTAAAGGCAGAGTACATCATGCCAGTGCATGTGAAACACAAGCTGGAGTCAAGATTGTTGGGGAAATATCAATAACCCTAGATATGCAAATGACACCACCCTTATGACAAAAATGAAGAGGAACTAAAGAGACTTGATGAAAGTGAAAGAGGAGAGGAAAAAGTTGGCTAAAAAGCTGGCTTAAAAAAAGCTCAACATTCAGAAAACTAAAATCATTGCATCTGGTCCCATCACTTCATGGCAAACAGATGGGAAACAGTGGCAACAGTGTCTGACTTTATTTCTTTGAGCTCCAAAATCACTGCAGATGGTGATTGCAGCTAGGGGAAATTAAAAAGGATGCCTACTTTTGAAGGAAAGTTTATGACCAACCTAGACACATATTAAAAGTAGAGACATCACTTTGTCAACAAAGGTCATCTAAATCAAAAACTATGGTTTTTCCAGTGGTCATGTATGGATGGGAGAGTTGACTATAAAGAAAGCTGAGTGCTGGAAGAACTGATGCTTTTGAACTGTGGTGTTGGAGAAGACTCTTGAGAGTCCTGACTGCTAGGAGATCCAACCATTACATCCTAAAGGAGTTCAGTCCTGAGTGTTCATTTGAAGGACTGATGTTGAAGCTGACACTCCAATATTTGGCCACCCATGAAGAGCTGACTCATTTGAAAAGACCTCTGTAGTACTGGGAAAGATGAGGGGCAGGGAGGGAGAAGGGGAAGGGGCACAGAGGATCAGATGGCTTGGATGGGCATCACTGACTCAATCGACATGAGTCTGGGTAGGTCGCCAGGAGTTGGTGATGGATGGGGAGGCTGCGTGTTGTAAACTATGGGGGGTCACAACTGGTCAGACATGACTGAATGACTGATGAACTGAACTGAACTGAAAAGCACAAACATTCAAACACCAAGACCATAGCTTCCAGTCAATTCACATCAGATATATATGGAGAACAGGAATGGAAAACAGTGGCAGGCTTATTTTCAGGTCTAAAATCACTGCAGATGCAAAGTCCACAGTCATGAAATTAAAGCTAGCACGAACCCATGGAAGAAAAGCATGACAAATCTAAGGTATATTAAAAAGCAGACATTACTTTGACAGAGGTTGGATTGCACCACGCACGTGATGGACAAGGAGTTTGAACAAACTCGGCAGTTGGTGATGGACAGGCAGGTAGGCCTGGCATACTGCAGTCCATGGGTTCCAGAGTCGGACACAACTGAGTGACTGAATTGAAATGAAGAAATTTCTTTTCAGAAATCAACTTCATAACATATTGCTCATCAACCATGGGGATCTCTGATTTCCTCTCTGGGTCCTAAGAGATTTAAGCGCAATCTACATGAAGAGGGATGTGGACATATGTTTGTAAATTGTAGACATTTCAACATAAGCCAAGCTTCAAGTCTGCCAATCAACAGACACAGCTGTCTCTACTTAGCTGACGAGAAGTGGTGATGTCCAACTTCACAAGACCCCGTTCTGCTCCTCTGATAACCACCAACTTCCCAGACACCCTGCAGACGAGCATGTGCACTAGTTTAACCCGCTCTGGCTTCTGAGGAAAGAAACATCCAGAACCTGCATTCTGCTTATGGTATTGATTCCGACTGAGGAAATTAGCTTGAGGAAGGGAAATACATCACAGAAGAAATAAAAAAATGAGAAAATCTTAACGGAGAAAGAAAAGTGAGTCCAGTGAGTGTTAAAAATAATCACTTAAGGTATTTTATCCCAACTTACTCACAAAGTACCCAAACTTTAAGCTAAACCACTTTTCAAAACCTCACCTAAGAGTTTAGCAGACATCCATAGATGAAATCAGTTGTTCATATTTTATAGATCAAAGAATCTCAAATGACTCTTTGTAAGAATCCTAATGATTCAAATACCAGAGATTTTGGAGCTGAAAATGGATCTTCCCATAAGTCTTCTGGTTCAAATGCTTGATCTTAAATAAATAATGTTTACTGTGATAGTGTGATAGTGCAATAATGCTTATTGCACAATCCGTCCAATTATTTGCGACCCCAGGGACTGTAGCCCACCATGCTCATAGCGTCATCACTAAAATCTGCCAGGCCAACACTGGAAAGTAGGTAGCCGTACCCCTTCTCCAAAATAATGTTCATTTTCCCCCATTTTATAGGTTACACAAGCTAGTTCTAGGCCTAGCTTCTGTGAGAAGGTGTGAAGAGTGCTTAAAAGAGCATAGTTTTCCTGGTCTACTAAATACATGTGCTTTGCAAAAATATGCTTATGCCTCCGATGAGCTAGGACCTCATGCAAGTGACCCAGCAATTCCCAGACTCGTCAGAATTTATTTTGAAAACTTAATAAGTGATTTTCATATGTCAGTTTCTGTTCAAATTTTCCTTCCTCACGAACTGATGAGGGCAAGTACTGTCAGTATTTTTGATTTTACTAGTGGGGAAAAAAAAAAAAAGTACAGAGAGGTCAAGTAAGTTTCTTGAAACTGCACAGCTAAAAGTAGCTGAGCCAGAACCCAAATAGTCCACTGTTAATCTGAACTCTTCATCTCTAGGCTATAGTGCCTAGCAAGTTAGAAGAAGTGAAGTAGAACTCGCTCAGTCGTGTGCGACCCTCAGCGACCCCATGGATTGCAGCCTTCCAGGCTCCTCCGTCATGGATTTTCCAGGCCAAGTGCTGGAGTGGATTGCCATTTCCTTCTCAGGGGATCTTCCCGACCCAGGAATCGAACCCGGGTCTCCTGCACTGCAGGCAGACGGCTTTTACCATCAGAGCCTTGGGAAGCTACCTAGCAGGTTAACATCCTATCAATGCATTCCTTTTAAGGAAGGAACCACTTTCTTCCTTTTTCTACTCTCAAGAGAAAACTGTGTTTAGAATGTTCTGATAATCCTATTACAATATAAACACCTCAAATGTGAGAAAACATTGGGAGTGCTAATAGCACTGCAGGTGCTGTGTATATTCCTGATTTTACTAAAGTAAAGGGTGGACTGCAAAGAAAATCAAGTAGTAAGAGGAATAACATGAGGCACCAGATCATTTCTCCTGATGACATTCTTACTCATAGGTATGGTAGCCATGAAGAAACCAATTTTAAAAAATGCTCAAATCATCACCCCAAAGTAGGTAGTGGAAGTCAGCACTAAGAATTATTTTATTCTGCTCTGGGGCCCATTTTATACTCAACTCTTCATTTCTCCGGCTCATATAGGCCTGTGCTGCAAGCTCTCTATCCCCAAGTGGAGTGCTCATCTCCCCACTTATCTCCAGGAGGCAAAGGTCAAGGTAACACGGTGTACTGAGAAATGATTGGGTCCTTCACGGTTTACATGTCCTCAGAGTAATAGGTCAGGAGGACACCTGACTCCTGCCAGGACCCGAGCATGACACCGTTCAGGGGTCTCCCCACAGCCTGGGCCCTGCCCCGCCAGACCAGGCTGCATGAAGACAGAAGAGCATTTACCCTCTTCGCTTCAGAGCCCCAGTGCATAGCTCAGAGCCTCTCACTGTCGGGTGTCTCTCACTAAATACCCTGAGGGACCTAAAATCTGCTTGCAGCCAGTGGTGCAACTGGAAGCAGTTTCATGGTCCCCATGGTGACATGGACAGTGTCTGGAGAAGTGTTTGTCATTATACCTCAGGAGGAAGGGGTGGAAGGGACCGATACTATG
>CAKJTW010000872.1:0-14085 GCA_917880005.1 Nanger dama
CCTACTCTTAACTCTAACCCTAAATATAACACTTAACACTAACCCCTAACCCTAGCCCTAGCCCTAGCCCAATCCCTAGCCCTAGTACTAGCCCTAATCCTAAACCTATCCCTAACGAGAACCATAAACTTAACGCTAACCCTAAATTAACCCTAACACCAACCCTAACCCTAACTGTAACCCAACACTAACCCTAACCCCAACCCCAACCTAACTTCAACCCCAATCCTAACCCTAACCCTAACTGTAACCTCAACCCCAACCCTAACCCCAAACCCAACCCTAAACCCAACCATAATCCCAACACTCACCCCAACCCCAGTACCAAACCTAACCTCACCACAATCCTTACCCCAACCCCAACCCTAGCCCCAAACCCAATTCTAACGCTAATCCCTAACACTAACCATAAAAGTAACCCCTAACGCTAACCCTAACAATAAAACTAACCCTTAACCTTAAACCTAACCCTAAAACTCATGCTAACCCTCACGCTAATGGTAACCCTAACGCTAAACCTAACCATAACACTGACCCTGACTCTGACCCTAACGCTAAACCTAACCCTAACAGTATCCCTAACCTTAAAGCTAACCCTAAACCCTAACCCTAACCCTAAACCAAACCCCTAACCCTAAGCCTAACCCTAACACTAACCCTAACCCCTAACCCCAACCGTAACCCTAAACCTCTTCTTACCCTAAACCTAAGAGTAACGCTAACCATAAATCTAACCCTAACCTCAACCTAAACCAAACCCTAAATATAACCCTAACCCTAACACTAACCCCAACACTAAACCCTATCCCTAACCCTAACACTAAACCTCTTCCAAACCTAAACCAAAGAATAACGCTAACCCTAAGCCTGACCCTAACCCTAACCCCAAACCAAACCCTAAACCTAGCTCTAACCCTAACCCTAAACCAATACCTAAAATAACCCTAACCAAACCCCTATCCCTAACCCTAACCCTAACCCTAAACCAAACCCTAACCCCTAACCCTAACCCCTAACCCTAACCCCCTAACTCTAACCATAACCCTAACCCTAACCCTAAACCTAAGAGTAACACTTATCCTAACCCTAACCCCAACCTTAACTCTCAAACCAAACCCCAACCCCTAACCCTAACCCTAAACCCAAACCTCTTCTAACCCTAAACCCAAGAGTAATGCTAACCCTAAGCCTAACCTTTAACCTAACCCCCAACCCCAAGCCCAAATCTAATCCTAACCCCCACACCAACCCCAACCCTAACCCTAATCCTAACCCCTAACACTAACTCTAACCCTAAACCCTAAACCTAACCCTAAACCTAACAATAAACCTAATAGTAATGCTAACCTTAACCCCAAACCCAACCCCAACACCAACCCTACCCTAACCCTACCCTAACCCAAACCCTAGCTCTAGGCCCAACTCTAACCCTAACCCTAACTATAACCCCAACACATATCCTAAGCCCAAACTCTTTCCCTAGCCCCAACACTAAAACCCAACCCCAACCCTAACCCTAATCCCTAACCCTAACCTTAACCCTAAAACTATCCCTAACCCTAAACCCAACTCCTCACCCTATCCCTACTTTTAACACTAACACTAAACATAACACTAAACACTAACCCTAACCCTAACCCCTACCCCAACCCTAACCCCAACCCCTCACCCAAACCTCACCCTAACACTAAACTTAACCCCTAAACCTAACCCTAACAGTAAACCCTAAACCTAACCCCAAACCTAACAATAAACCTAATAGTAATGCTAACCTTAACTAAACCTAACCCCTACACCAACCCTAGCCTAACCCTATCCTAACCCTAACCCCAACCCTAGGCCTAACTCTAACCCTAACTCTAACTATAACCATATAACATATCCTAAGCCTCAAACTCTTTCCCCTAATCCTAACCCCAAAACCTAACCCTCTTCCTAACCCTAATACCTAACACCAAATTTAACCCTCACACTATCCCTAACCCTAACCCTAACCCCTCACCCTATCCCTACTCTTAACTCTAACACTAACCATAGCACTAAACACTAACCCTAACCCTAGCCCTAGCTCCTAGCCTAATCCCTAGCGCTAGCACTAGCCCTAGTCCTAAACCTATCCCTAACCAGAACCATAAACTTAACACTAACCCTAAATTAACCCTAACACCAACCCTAACACTAACTGTAACCCAACACAAACCCTAACCCCAACCCACATCTAACTTCAAACCCAAACCTAACCCTAACCCTAACCGTAACCTCAACCCTAACCCTAACCCCAAACCCAACCCTAAACGCAACCATAATCCCAACCCTCACCCCAACCCCAGTCCCAAACCTAACCTCAACCACAATCCTAACCCCAACCCCAACCTTAACCCTAACCCCAACCCTAACGCAACCCCTAACACTAGCCCTAAACCTAACACTAACGCTAACCCCTAACACTAACCCCAACCCTAACCCTAAACCCAACACTAACCCTAACGCTAATGGTAACCCCAACGCTAACCCTAACCATAACCCCTGACCCTGACCCTGACCCCAACCCCAAACCTAACCCGAACTGTAACCCCAAACCTAAAGCTAACCCTAAATCCCAACCATAACCCCAAACCAAACCCCAACGGTAACCCTAATCCTAAACCAAACCCCAACCCTAAGCCTAACCCTAACACAAACCCTAACCCCTAACCCCAACCATAACCCCAAATCTCTTCTTACCCTAAACCCAAGAGTAACGCTAGCCCTAAATCTAACGCTAACCCTAACCCTAAACCAAACCCCTAAACATAAACCCTAACCCTAACACTAACCTGAACCCTAAGCCCTATCCCTAACCCTAACACTAAACCTCTTCCAACTCTAAACCAAAGAGTAACGCTAACCCTAAACCCAACCTTAACCCTAACCCCAAACCAAACCCCAAAACTAATCCTAACCAAAACCCCTATCCCTAACCGTATCCCTAACCCTAACCCGAACCCTAAACCTCTTCTAACCCTAAACCTAAGAGTAATGCTAACCCTAACCCCAACCCAAAACAAACCCTAACCCCAACCCTAACCCCTAACTCTTACCATAACCCTAACCCTAACCCTAAACCTATGAGTAACACTTACCCTAACCCAAACCCCAACCTTAACCCTAAACCAAACCCTAATCCCTAACCCTAACCCTAACCCTAACCCTAACCCTAAACCTCTTCTAACCCTAAACCTAAGAGTAATGCTAACCCCAACCCTAACCCCAAACCCAACCCCAACCCCAACCCCAACCCCAAGCCCACACCCAACCCCAACCCCTACCCCAACCCTCAAGCCTAACCCTAATCCCAACCCCCAACCCCAACCTTAAACCTAAACCCCAAACCCAACAATAAACCTTGTAGTAATGCTAACTTTAACCCCAAACCCAAACCCAACACCAACCCTACCCTAACCCTAACATAACCCCAACCCTAGCTCTAGGCCCAACTCTAATCCTAACCCCAACTATAACCCCAACACATATCCTAAGCCCAAATTCTTTCCCTAAATCCAAAACCCAACCCCTAACCCTAACCCTAATCCCTAACCCTAACCCTAACCTTAACCCTAATACTAACCCTAACCCTAACCCCAACCCTAACTCCTCACCCTATCCCTACTCTTAACTCTAACCCTAAACATAACACTAAACACTAACCCTAACCCCAGCCCCAGCTCCCAGCCCAACTCCTAGCCCTAGCACTAGCCATAGTCCCAAACCTATCCCTAATCCGAACCATAAACTTAACACTAACCCTTAACTAACCCTAACACCAACCCTAACCCTAACTGTAACCCAACACTAACCCCAACCCCAACCCCAAAACTAACCTCAACCCCAATCCTAACCCTAACCCTAAAGCCAACCCTCATCCTAACCCCAAACTAAACCATAAAACCAACCACAATCCCAACCCTAACCCCCAACCCCAGTCCCAACCCTAACCTCAACCTCAAACCTAACCCCAACCCTAACCTTAACCCTAACCCTAAACTAACGCTAATGCATAACACTAACCCTAACCCCTAACCCCAACCATAACACTAGCCTCAACCCCTAACCCTAAAACCCAACACTAAACCTAACGCTAACCCTAACGCTAATGGTAACCCTAACGCTAACCCTAACCATAACCCCTGACCCTGACCCCTGACCCTAACCCTAACACTAACCCTAATCCCAACCGCTAACCCTAACCCTAAACGCTGAACCTAACCCCAAACCTAACAATAAACCTAATAGTAAATTTAACCTTACCCTTAAACCCAACCCCAACCAACACCACCCTAACCCTACCCTTACCCCTAACCCCAGACCTAGGCCTAACCCTAACCCCAAACTTAACTTTAACCCAAACACATATCCTAAGCCCAAGCTCTTCCCTAACCCCAACCCCAAAACCTTACCTTAACCCTAACCCTAATACCTAACCCTAAACTTAACCTTAACCCTATCACTAACCCTAACCCTAACCCTAAACATCTTCTAACCCTAAACCTAAGAGTATCGCTAACACTAAACCTAACCCTAACCCTAAAGCAAATCATAACCCTAACCCCTAACCCCAACCCTAACCCTAACCCTAACCCTACCCCTACCCCCAAACCTAACACAACCCTAAACCTAACCCTAACACTAACCCCAACACTAACTCACACATACCTTTAACCCTACCACTACCCCTACCCCCAACCCCAAACCCAACCCAGTCCTACCCCTACTTCTACCCCTAACCTTAACCCTAAACTAACCCTAAACCTACTCTTAACACTAACCCCAAATCTCACCCAACCCTAACCCTAACCGTAGCCGTAGCCCAGCCCTATCCCTAGCCATAGCCCTAGTTCCTAACCCTAGCACCAACGCCAACCATAACTCTACCCCTAAACTCTAAATCCTAACCCCAACCCTAACCCCAACCTTATCCAAACCCTGACCCTAACACTCACCCCAACCCCCAACTTTAACCCCAAACCCCAACCCCAACCCTAACTCTTGCCTTAAACCCAACCATAACCATAACCCCTAACACTAGCCCTAGTCCTATTCCTAACCCTATCTCTAGCCCTAACCCCAAAACTAACCCCAACCCTAACCCCTAACCATAACCCTAACCCTAACCCCTAACCCTAACCCCTAACCATAACCTTAACACAAACCCCAACAGCAAACCCGAACCCTAACCCTAATGCTAACTCTAACGCTAATGCTAACCCTAATGCTAACCCTAACCCTAAAACCTGACCCTGACCCTGACCCCAACCGTAACCCTAACCCCAACACTATCTCTAACCATAACGCTAACCCTAAACCCCAAACCTAACGCTAACCTTAACCCTAACCCCAACCTTAAACCCCAGCCCTAACCCTAACCTTAACCCCTAACCCCAACCCCAACCAAAACCCCTAACACTAACCCTAACCCCAACCCTAAACCAAAACCTGACCCCAACCCCAAACCTAGGCCTAACTCTAAACTTAACACTTTAACCCTAACACATATCCTAACCCCAAGATCTTTCCCTAACCCTAACCCCAAAATCTAACCCTATCCCTAACCCTATTCCATAATCCTAACCTTAACCCTAACACTATCGCTAACCCTAACACAAACTCCTAACACTATCACTACCCTTAACTCTAACCCTAACCCTAACCGAACCACAATACCAACCCTATACCGAACCCCAATCCCAAACCTAACCTCAAACTCAACCCTAATCCAAACCCCCAACCCTAACCGTAAACCTAACCCTAACCCTAACCCCTAACCCCAACCGTAACCCTAACCTCTAACCCTAACCTTAACACAAACCCTAACATCTAACCCTAACCCTAAACCTAATGCTAACCCTAATGCTAACCCTAACCCTAAACCCTGACCCTGAACCTGACCCTAACCCTAACCCTAACCCTAACACTAACCCCAACGCTAACCCTAAACCCTAACCCTAAACCTAATCCTAACCCTAACCCTAAACCCTAATCCTAAGCCTCAACCCTAACCCCAACAAAACCCCAACCCTAACCCCAAACCCCAACCGTAACCCTAACCCTAACCAAAACCCCTAACGCTAACCCTAACCCTAACCCCAACCAAAATCTCTAAACCTAACCCTAACCCTAACCCTAAACTAAACCCTAATCCTAAACCTAACCTTAACTCTAAACCAAACCCTAACCCTAAACCTAACCCTAACCCCAAACCTAACCCAAACCAAAACCCCTAACACTAACCCTAATGCAAACCCTAACCCTAAACCTCTTCTAACCCTAAACCTAAGAATAATGCTAACCGTAACCTGAACCCTAACCCTAACCCTAAACCAAACCCCAACCCTAACCATAACACCTAACCCTAACCCTAACCCCAACACCCAACCCTAACCCTAACACAACCCTAACCCCAACCCTAACCTGAACCCTAACCCTAACCCACACATACCTTAAAACCTACCCCTGCCCCTACATCTAACCCTAAACCTAACCCAACCCTACCCCTACCCCTAACGCTAACTCTTAAACTCACCCAACCCTAACCCCAACCCCAGCCCTAGCCCAGCCCCAACCGTAGCCCCAGCCCCAGACCCAACCCCTAGCACTAACCTTAACCATAACCCTACCCCTGAACTCTAAACTCTAACCCTAACTCTAACCCTAACGCTAACCCCAACCCAAAACCCCAACCATAACCCCAACCCCAGCCCTAGCCCTTATCCTATCCGTAGCTTTAACACTAATCCTAACCCTAAAACCCAAGCCCCAACCCTAACACAACCCTAACACTATCCCTAACCCCAACCAATGCCCCTGCACCTACCTCTACTCCTATCCCTAACCCTAACATCTAATCATAAACCTAACACCAGCCCTAACTCAAACGCTAACCCTAACCTTAAACCCTAACACTAACCATAACCCTAACCCAAACCTTACCCATAACCCTAACCCTAACCCTAACCGTAACCCCAACCGTATTCTTAACCCTAACTCGTCTAACCCTAACCCTAAACCTACTACTACCCATCTACCTACACTTACCCTTAACCCTAACACAACCCTAACCTTAACAGAAATCCTAACCTTAACCACCACACCTATCCCTACCCCTACTCCTAACACTAACCCTAACATTAAACTTAACCCTATCCCTAACCTCTAAACCCTAAACCTAACCTAAACCCTAAACCTAAGAGTAACGCTATCCCTAACCCTAACCCTAACACCTAACCCTAATGCTAACCCTAACCCTAACACAACCCTAACCCCAACCGTAAACCCTAACACTAACCCTAAACCCAACCCCTAACCCTAACCCCAAACCCTAACCTTAACACCAACCCTAACCCTGACCCTAACACCAACCCTAACCCTGACCCTAACCCCAACTCTTACCCTAAACCCAACCCCAACCCTAACCCTAACCCCAACCCCAACCCCAACCCCAACCCTAACCCTACCCCCGACCCCAAACCTAACCCCCAACCCTAATCCCAACCCATATTCTTAACCCTAACCCCAACACTAAACCCCAACCATAACCCCAACAATAAATCTAATAGTAACGCTAACCTTAACCCTATACCTAACCCCAACGCCAACACTACCCTAACCCTACCCTTACCCTAACCTTAGCCCTAGGCCTAACTCTAACCCTAAACTTAACTTTAACCCTAACACATATCCTAAGCCCAAGCTCTTTTCCCTAACCCTAACCCCCAAACCTTACCCTAACCCCAACCCTAATACCTAACCCTAATCTTAACTCTAACCCTATCACTAACACTAACCCTAACCTTAAACATCTTCTAACCCTAAACCTAAGAGTATCACTAACACTAAACCCAACCCCTAACCCTAAAGCAAATCATAACCCCAACCCCTAACCCTAACCCCAACCCTAACCCTAACTCAACCCTAACCCTAACCTTAACACTAACCCCAACACTAACTCACACATACCTTTAACCCTACCACTACCCCTACCCCTAACCCCAAACCCAACCCAATCCTACCCCTACTTCTACCCCTAACCTTAACCCTAAACCAACCCTAAACCTACTCTTAACACCAACCCCAAATCTCACCCAACCCTAACCCTAACCGTAGCCGTAGCCCAGCCCTATCCCTAGCCATAGCCCTAGTTCTAACCCTAGCACCAACGCTAACCATAACTCTACCCCTAAACTCCAAATCCCTAACCCTAACCCTAACCCCAACCTTATCCAAACCCCTGACCCTAACACTCACCCCAACCCCCAACTTTAACCCCAAACCCCAACCCCAACCCTAACTCTTGCCTTAAACCTTAACCATAACCATAACCCCAACACTAGCCCTAGTCCTATTCCTAACCCTATCTCTAGCCCCAACCCTAAAACTAACCCTAACCCTAACCCCTAACCATAACCCTAACCCCAACCCCTAACCCCAACCCCCAACCATAACCTTAACACAAACCCTAACAGCAAACCCGAACCCTAACCCTAATGCTAACTCTAACGCTAATGCTAACCCTAATGCTAACCCTAACCCTAAAACCTGACCCTGACCATGACCCCAACCGTAACCCTAACCCCAACACTATCTCTAACCATAACGCTAACCCTAAACCCCAAACCTAACGCTAACCCTAACCCCAACATTAAACCCTAGTCCTAAACCCTAACCCCAACCCCTAACCCCAACCCCAACCAAAACCCCTAACAATAACCCTAACCCTAACCCTAAACCAAACCCCTGACCCTAACCCCTAAACCTAGGCCTAACTCTAACCTTAACACTTTAACCCCACACATATCCTAACCCCAAGCTCTTTCCCTAACCCTAACCCTAAAATCTAACCCTATCCCTAACCCTATTCCATAACTCTAACCTTAACCCTAACACTATCGCTAACCCTAACACAAACTCCTAACCCTATCCCTACCCTTAAACTCTAACCCTAACCCTAACCGAACCACAATACCAACCCTATCCCGAACCCCAATCCCAAACCTAACCTCAAACTCAACCCTAATCCAAACCCCAACCCCAACCGTAAACCCAACCCTAACCCTAACCCCTAACACTACCGTAACCCCAACCCCTAACCCTAACCTTAACACAAACCCTAACACCTAACCCTAACCCTAAACCTAATGCTAACCCTAACGCTAATGCTAACCCTAATGCTAACCCCAACCCTAAAACCCTGACCCTGAACCTGACCCTAACCCTAACCCTAACCCCAACACTAACCCCAACGCTAACCCTAAACCCCAAACCCTAACCCTAATCTTAACCCTAACCCTAAACCCCAATCCTAAGCCTAACCCTAACCCCAACCAAAACCCCTAACCCTAACCCTAAACCCTAACCGTAACCCTAACCCTAACCAAAACCCCTAACGCTAACCCTAACCCTAAAACTAACCAAAATCCCTAACCCCAACCCCAACCCTAACCCTAAACCAAACCCTAATCCTAACCCTAACCCTAACCCTAAACCAAACCCCAACCCTAAACCCAACCCCAACACCTAACCCTAACCCCAACCGTAAACCTCTGCTAACCCTAAACCTAGTAGTAATGCTAACCCTAACCCTAAACCAAACCCTTACCCTAAAACCAACCCTATCCCTAAGCCTAAGCCTAAGCCTCAACCCTTACCCCCTAACCCTAACCCTAAATGTCTTTTAACCCTAATCCAAAGAGTAACACTAACTCTAACCCCAACCCCTAAACTAAACCCTAAACCTAACTCTAACCCTAACCTTATCCCTAAACCAAACCCTAACCCTAAACCTAACCCTAACCCTAAACCTAACCCCAACCAAAACCCCTAACACTAACCCTAATGCAAACCCCAACCCTAAACCTATTCTAACCCTAAACCTAAGATAACGCTAACCGTAACCTGAACCCTAACCCTAACCCTAAACCAAACCCTAACCCTAACCCTAACACCTAACCCTAACCCTAACCCTAACCCTAACACCTAACCCTAACCCTAACACTAACCCTAACACAACCCTAACCCTAACCCTAACCTGAACCCTAACCCCAACCCACACATACCTTTAAACCTACCCCTGCCCCTACATCTAACCCTAAACCTAACCCAACCCTACCCCTACCCCTAACGCTAACTCTTAAACTCACCCAACCCTAACCCTAACCTTAGCCTTAGCCCAGCCCTAACTGTAGCCCCAGCCCCAGACCCAACCCTAGCACTAACCTTAACCATAACCCTACCCTGAACTCTAAACTCTAACCCCAACCATAACCCCAACGCCAACCTCAACCCAAAACCCCAACCATAACCCCAACCCTAGCCCTAGCCCTTATCCTATCTGTAGCTTTAACACTAATCCTAACCCCAAACCCCAAGCCCTAACCCTAACACAACCCTAACCCTATCCCTAACCCCAACCAATGCCCCTACCCCTACCCTACCCCTATCCCTAACCCTAACACCTAATCATAAACCTAACACCAGCCCTAACTCAAACGCTAACCCTATCCCAAAACCCTAACACTAACCTTAACCCCAACCCAAACCTTACCCATAACCCTAACCCCAACCCCAACCGTAACCCCAACCGTATTCTTAACCCCAACTCGTCTAACCCTAACCCCAAACCTACTACTACCCATCTACCTACACTTACCCTTAACCCTAACACAACCCTAACCTTAACAGAAATCCTAACCTTAACCACCGCACCTATCCCTACCCCTACTCCTAACACTAACCCTAACATTAAACTTAACCCTATCCCTAACCTCTAAACCCCAACCCTAACCCAAACCCTAAACCTAAGAGTAACGCTGTCCCTAACCCTAACCCTAACACCTAACCCTAACGCTAACCCTAACCCTAACACAACCCTAATCCTAACCATAAACCCTAACACTAACCCTAAACCTAACCCCTAACCCTAACCCTAACCCTAACCTTAACACCAACCCCAACCCTGACCCTAACACCAATCCTAACCCTGACCCTAACCCCAACTCTTACCCTAAACCCAACCCCAAACCTAACCCTAACCCTAATCCTAACCCATATTCCTAACCCTAACCCTAACACTAAACCCCAACCATAACCCCAACAATAAATCTAATAGTAACGCTAACCTTAACCCTAAACCTAACCCCAACGCCAACACTACCCTAACCCAACCCTTACCCTAACCCTAACCCTAACCCTAACCCCTAACCCTAACCCTAACCCTAACCTAACCCTAACCCTATCACTAACCCTAACCCTAACCCCAAACATCTTCTAACCCTAAATCTAAGAGTATCGCTAACACTAAACCTAACCCTAACCCTAAAGCAAATCATAACCCCAACCCCTAACCCTAACCCTAACCCCACACCTACCCCTACCCCTAACCCTAACTCAACCCTAACCCTAACCCCAACACTAACCCTAACACTAACTCACACATACCTTTAACCCTACCACCACCCTTACCCCCAACCCCAAACCTAACCCAATCCTACCCCTACTTCTACCCCTAACCTTAACCCTAAACCAACCCTAAACCTACTCTTAACACTAACCCCAAATCTCACCCAACCCTAACCCCTAACCGTAGCCGTAGCCCAGCCCTATCCCTAGCCATAGCCCTAGTTCTAATCCTAGCACTAACGCTAACCATTACTCTACCCCCAAACTCTAAATCCTAACCCTAACCCTAACCCCAACCTTATCCAAACCCTGACCCTAACACTCACCCCAACCCCTAACTTTAACCCCAAACCCCAACCCCAATCCTAACTCTTGCCTTAAACCTTAACCATAACCATAACCCCAACACTAGCCCTAGTCCTAGCCCTAACCCTATCTCTAGCCCCAACCCCAAAACCAACCCTAACCCCAACCCCTAACCATAACCCTAACCCTAACCCTTAACCCCAACCCCCAACCATAACCTTAACACAAACCCTAACAGCAAACCCGAACCCTAACCCCACTCCTAACTCTAACGCTAATGCTAACCCTAATGCTAACCCCTAACCCTAAAACCTGATCCTGAGCATGACCCCAACCGTAACCCCAACCCTAACACTATCTCTAACCATAACGCTAACCCTAAACCCCAAACCTAGCCCTAAACCCAACCCTAACCCCCAACCCCAACCCTAACCAAAACCCCTAACACTAACCCCAACCCTAACCCTAAACCAAACCCTAACCCTATCGCTAACCCTTACCACAACCCTAACACAAACCCTAACTCTAACACTAATCCTAACCGTAACCCTAAACCCTAACCCCAACCCCAACCGTAATACTAACCCTAACCCCAACCATAAACCCTAACCCCAACCCCAACCTAAAACTACCCTAAATCCTAAACCATAATCCTAACCCTAATACCCTAACCCTAACCCCTAACCCCAACCCTATTCTAACCCTAACCTTAACCCCAACCCCAACCACAACCCTAACCTTAACCCTAACCCTAGTTTCCAGACCTAGGCCTATACCTAGCACAAGACCTAGACCTAACCCTATCCCTAACCCTAACCCTAACCCTAAACCTGTCCCTAAACCCTAACCATAACCCTAACACAACCGTAACCCTAACAGTAACGCACACATATCTTTAACCCTACCCCTAACCCTATCGCTAACCCTAATCTAACCCCTAAACCTACAGCTAACCCTAACCCCTAACCCTAACCTTAAACCCCAACCCCAACCCTAATACTAAACCCTAACCCTAACCCTAACCCCAAACCTAACTCATCTAACCCTAACCCTAACCCTAACCCCAACTCTTATAACCCTAGCCCTAATCCCTAACCATATCCCTAACCCCAACACTAAACACCAACCCTCACCGTAACCCTAACCCTACCCTAACCCTAACCCCAACCCCAGCCCTAGTCCCAACTCTAACCCCAACCCCAACTTTAACCCTAACACCTATCCTAAGCCCCAAACACTTTCCCTAACCCCAACCCTAAGCCTAACACTAAACACTAACACCAACCGTAAACCCAACCCCACCCTAACCCTTACCATAACCATAGACCAAGTCCTAACTCTAACCCTAATTCTAACTTTAACCCTAACACCTGTCCTAAGCCTTAACCCTTGCCTAACCGTAACCCTAAACCCTAACCCTATCCCTAATCCTAACACTAAACACTAACCCTCACCGTAACCCTAACCCTACCCTAACCCCAACCCTAGCTCTAGTCCTAACTCTAACCCTAACCCCAACTTTAACCCCAACACCTATCCTAAGCCTCAAACACTTTCCCTAACCCTAACCCTAAACCCCAACCATAACCCCAACCGCAATCTCTAACCCTAACCCTAACACTATCCCTAACCCCAACCCCAACCCCTATCCCTATCCCTACCCCTAAATTCTAACCCCAACCATAACACTAAACACTAACCCTAACCCTATCCCTAGCCCCAGCCCCAGCCCTAGTCCTAATCTTATCCCTAGCCTAACCATAACCCTAACACTAACCCTAACCCCAACCCCTAACCATAACTCTAACCCTACCTTATACCTTAACCCTAACTCTAACTCTAACCCTAAACCCAAATCCCAAACTGTAACGATAACCCCATGCCTAACCCAACACTAACACCAACCCAAACCCCAACCCCAACCCTAAACACAACCCCTAATCCTATCCCTCCCCTTAAACCTAAACCTAACTCCAACATTTACCATATCCCTAAACCCTAAACCCTTACCCTAACACTAAACCTAACACTACCACTAACCCTAACCCTAACCTAACCTTAACCCCAACCCTAAACCCTAATCCTAACACTAACCCTAACCCAATCTTAACCCTAAACCTAACTCCAACCCATACCAATACCCCTAAACCCAACCCCTAACCTAACCCTATCCCTAAACCCTAATCCCTAACCTCACCCTAACACCAACACTAACCCTATACCTAACCCCAACCCTAAAACCCAACCCCAACCTTAAACTGTAACCCCAACCCAAACACTAATGCTAACCCTTACCCTAACTCCTAAAACGTAAACCCAACCCTAATCCCAAACACTAACCTTAACACT
>CAKJTW010000873.1:0-14077 GCA_917880005.1 Nanger dama
TAGGCCAGGCCAGGATCAGGCCCAGGCCAGGCCTTGTCAGGCCAGAGCCAGGGCCAGGGCAGGGCAAGGCCAGATGCAGGGCATGTGCCAGGCCTGGGGGAGAGGCAAGGCCAGGGCTGTCAAGGCCAGGCCAGGTCCAGGCCAGGCCATGCCCAGGCCCATGGCCAGGCCAGGGCCCAGGCCAGGCCAGTGACAGCACTAGAGCCACTGCCAGGCCAGTGCCAGGCCTGGTGCCAGTGCCAGGCCAGGACCAGGCCCAGGCCAGTGCCAGGCCAGGCCAGCGCCAGTGCCAGGCCAGGGCCTGGCCAGGCCAGGGCAGGGCAGGGCAAGTGCAGGCCCATGGGCCATGATCTGGGCCAGGCCTTGGGCCAGGGCCAGGCCAGACGAGGCCAGAGCCCAGGCCTAGGCCAGGCCAAGGCCAGGGGCAGGGCCAGACCCAAAGACAGGCCAGGGCCCATGGCGAGTGCCAGGGCATGGCCAGGGCCAGACCAGGCCAGGACCAGGACAGGCCAGGCCAGGCCAGGCCTTAGAGCCAGGCCAGGCCAGGCCTAGTGCCAATGCCAGGCCGCTGCCAGGCTCACGGTCAGGCCATGCCTTGGCCCAGGACAGGCCTAGGCCTAGGTCAGCTGGGGCCAGGACAGGACTAGTGCCAGCTCACTGCCAGGATCACGGCCAGAAGAGGCCTAGGCCTCAGGTCAGGCCAGAACAGGGCCTGGGCCAGGCCAGGCCACAGCCAAGACATGGCCAGGGCCAGGCCTGGGGTCAGGCCAGGCCAGAGCCAGGCCAGGGGCCAGGGCCAGGCCTAGAGCCAGGGCCATGCCATGGCCAGGCCAGGCCAGTGCCCAGGCCAGTGCCAGGCCAGGACCAGGCCAGGCCAGGGCCCAGGCCAGGGCCAGAGCCAGGCCAGGCCAAGGCCCAGGCCTATGGTCATTGCCATGGCCAGGGCCCATGGTCAGGCCTGGCCCAGCAAGCCAGGCCAGGGGCCAGGGGCAGGGCAGGGCCAGGAGCAGGCCAGGCCAGGGCAGGGCCAGGCCAGGCCAGGGCCAGGTCCAGGCACAGGACAGGGCCAGGCCACATAGGCCCAGGAGAGGCAAGGACCAGGCCAGGCCAGAGCGGGCCAGGCCACAGGCCAAGGCCTAAGGCCAGCAGGTCAGGCCAGGCCAGGGCCTATGGCCAGGCCTGGGCCAGGCCAGGCCATGGGCCAGGCCAGGGGCAGGGCATCTGCTGGGGCCTGGGCCAGTGCCAGGCCTAGGGCTGGGCCTGGGCCAGGCTGGGTCCAGGCCTTAGGACAGAGCCAGGGGCAGGCCTAGGCTTAGGCCAGGGAGAGGTTTAGGCCAGGGCCAGTGCCAGGCTAGGGCCAGGGCCAGGGCCAGGCTAGTGCAAACATAGGTCCAGGCCAGGGCTGCAGCCAGGCCCAGGCCAGGCAGGGCCTGGGGTCCGGGCCTGGGTGAGCCATGGCCAGGCCAGGCAGCGCCACCCAGGCCTAGGGCCAGGAAGAGGCCTAGGCCTAGGCCAGCGCCAGAACAGGGGCCAGGCCAGGCACAGGCCAGGCCAGGCCAGGCCAGGCCCAGGCCCAGGCCAGGGCCAGGCCAGGCCAGGCCAGGCCAGGCCAGGGCAGGGCAGGGGGCAGGGCATGGGCCAGGCCAGGCCAGGCCAGCACAGGCCAGGCCAGGCCAGGCCAGGCCAGGCCAGGCCAGGCCAGGCCAGGCCAGGCCAGGCCAGGCCCAGGCCAGGACAGTGCCAGGCAGGGCCAGGCCAGGGCAGGCCTAGGGCCAGGCCAGGCCACAGCCAGGCCCAGGCCAGGCCAGGCCCAGGCCAGGCCAGTGTCACGGCCAGGCCAGGCCAGGGCCCAGGACAGGCCAGTGCCAGGCCAGGCCAGGCCAGCCAGGCCAGGCCAGGCCAGGCCAGGCCCAGTGCCAGGCCAGTGGCCAGGCCAGTGCCAGGCCAGTCACGCCAGGGCAGGGCAGGGCAAGGCCAGGAGGGCATGGCCAGGTCAGCCCAGGCCAGGCCCAGGCCCAGGCCAGGCCAGGCCAGGCCAGGGCGCAGGGCCCAGCAGCCAGGCCAGGCCAGGCCAGGCCAGTGCCAGGCCAGGGCCAGGCCTGGGCAAGGCCTAGAGCCAGGCCAGACTAGGCCAGGCCAGGCAGGCCTAGGCCTAGCATCCGGCCTGTAGGCCAGGACAGGATCCGGCCAGCTGCCACTGCTGAGACTAGGCCACAAGAGGCCTAGGCCTAGGATCACTGGCCAGAACAGGCCAAGGCCAGGCCAGGCCAGGGCACGGCCACGATTAGGCTGGGGCTGGGCCTAGGCCAGGTCACGGTCAGCGCCAGGCCTAGGCAAGGCCAACAGAGGTCTGGCTAAGTGAGGGCCAGGGCCTGGGGCCAGGCCAGGGCAGGTGCAGTGGCCAGTGCCAGGACTGGGCCAGGCCAGAGCCCAGGGCCTATGGCCAGGCCATGGCCAGGGCCTGGCCAGGCCTAGGCCAGGCCAGGCCAGGCCAGGAGCCAGGCCAGGCCAGAGCCAGGGCCAGGGCCAGGCCAGGCCAGGCCAGGCAGGCCCAGGCCCAGTGCCAGGCCAGGCCAGGCCAGTGCCAGGCCAGGTCACGCCTAGGCAGGGCCAGGCCAGGCCCAGGCCAGGCCCAGGCCAGGCCAGGCCAGGGCCAGGCCCAGGCCAGTGACAGGGCCAGGGCCAGCACAGGCCAGCCAGGCCAGGCCAGGGCCAGAGCCCAGTGCCAGGCCAGGACCAGGCCAGGCCAGGCCAGGCCAGGCCAGGCCAGGCCAGGGCCAGGCCAGGGCCTGGGCCAGGCCAGGCACAGGCCAGGCCAGGCCAGGCCATGGCCAGGCCAGCACCTGGGCCAGGCCAGGCCATGGCCAGGCCAGGCCAGGCCTACCAGGCCAGGACAAGGCCTAGCCAGGCCAGGCCAGGCCAGGAAGAGGCCTAGGCCAGGCCAGGCCAGAACAGGCCAGTGCCATGGCCAGGGCCTAGGCCCAGGGCCGGGCCTTTGCCAGGCAGGGCCAGGGCCAGGTCAGGTCAGGCCAGGCCAGGCCAGGGCTCAGGCCAGGCCAGCCAAGGCCAAGAGGCCTAGGGCTCAGGCCAGGCCAGAACAGGCCAGGACAGAGCAGCACCAGGCCAGGCCAGATCTGGGCCAGGCCAGGCCAAGGCCAAGGCCATGGTCATAGCCAGGCCAGCCAGGCAGCCAGGGCCCAGGCTCAGGCCAGTGCCAGGGCCATGGCCAGGCAGGCCAGGCAGGGCAGGGCCAGGCCAGGCCAGGGCCAGGCCAGGCCAGGCCAGGTCCAGGTCCAGTGCCCAGGACAGGCCAGGCCATTGCCAGGGCCAGGAGCAGGCCAGGCCAGGCCAGGCCAGGAGCCAGGCCAGGCCAGGCCAAGGCCCAAGGCCCAGGCCAGGTGAGAGGCCAGGACAGGCCATGGCCAGGCCAGGCCAGGCCAGGCCAGGCCAGGCCAGGCCAGAGGCCAGAGCCCAGGCCAGGCCAGTGCCAGGCCAGGCCAGGCCAGGGCCAGGCCAGGCCAGAGCCAGGCCAGGCCAGGCAGGCCAGGCCAGGGCCAGGCCAGGCCAGGCCAGGCCAGGCCAGGCCAGGCCAGGCCCAGGCCAGGCTCAGGCCAGGACAGGGGCCATGCCAGGCCAGGCCAGGCCAGGCCAGGCCAGGCCAGGCCAGGGCCCAGGGCCAGGACAGGCCAGCCAGGCCAGGCCAGGCCAGGGGCAGGCCAGGCCCAGGCCAGGCCAGGCCAGGCAAGAGCCAGGCCAGGGCCAGGGCCACAGACAGGGCCAGGCCCAGGCCAGGTCCAGGCCAGGCCAGGGCATGGCCAGGGCCAGGCCAGGCCAGGCCAGGCCAGGCCAGGCCAGGCCAGGGCAGTCAGGGGCACAGTGCCAGTGCCAGGCCAGGCCAGGCCAGGCCAGGCCAGGCCAGGCCATGGCCAGGCCAGGCCAGGCCAGGCCAGGCCAGGCCAGGCCAGGTCCAGGCCCAGGAACAGGCCAGGCCAGGCCAGGTCCAGGCCAGGCCAGGCTCTGGCACTAGGCCAGGCCAGGGCCAGGGACAGGCCAGGCCAGGCCAGGCCAGGGCCAGGCCAGGCCCAGGTCCAGGCCAGGGCCAGGGCTGGGGCCAGGCCAGGCCAGGGCCCATCGTCAGGCCAGGCCAGGCACAGGCCAGGCCAGGCCAGGCCAGGCCTGGGCCAGGCCAGGCCAGGGCCAGGCACAGGTCAGGGGCAGGGCCCAGGACACAGGCCAGGCCAGGGGCCAGGCCAGGGCCAGGCCAGGCCAGGCCAGGCCAGGCCAGGCCAGGCCAGGCCAGGCCAGGCCAGGCCAAGGCCAGGCCAGGCCAGGGCCAGGCCAGGCCAGGCCAGGCTCAGGCCAGGGCCAGGCCAGGCCAGGCCAGGGCCAGGCCAGGGCCAGGCCAGGGCCAGGGCCAGGCCAGGCCAGGCCAGGCCAGGCCAGGCCAGGCCAGGCCAGGCCAGGGCTAGGGCCAGGTCAGGCCAGGGGCAGGGGCCAGGCCAGGCCAGGCCAGGGCAGGGGCAGGGCCAGGCCAGGCCAGGGGCCAGGCCAGGCCAGGGCCAGGTGCCAGGCCAGGGCAGGCCAGGTCAGGCCAGGCCAGGGCCAGGCCAGGGCCAGGCCAGGCCAGGGCCAGGCCAGGCCAGGCCAGGCCAGGCCAGGCCAGGCCAGGGCCCAGGCCCAGGCACAGGCCAGGCCAGGCCAGGCCAGGGCCAGGCCAGGGCCAGCCAGGCCACAGCCAGGCCAGGGCAGGGCAGGCCAGGCCAGGCCAGGCCAGGCCAGGCCAGGCCAGGGCCAGGCCCAGGCAGGCAGGCCAGGGGCAGGGGCCAGGCCCAGGCCAGGCCAGGGCCAGGCAGGCCAGGCCAGGCCAGAGCCAGGCCAGGCCAAGGCCAGGCCAGGCCAGGCCAGGGCCCAGGCCAGGCCAGGCCAGGCCAGGCCAGGGCCAGGCCAGGCCAGGGCCCAGGCCAGGCCCAGGCCAGGGAGTCCAGGCCAGGCCAGGCCAGGCCAGGCCAGGCCAGGGCAGGCCAGGCCAGGCCAGCCAGGCCAGGCCAGGCCAGGCCAGGCCAGGCCAGGGGCCAGGCCAGGCAGGCCAGGCCAGGCCAGGCCAGGCCAGGCCAGGGCCAGGGCCAGGGGGCCAGGCCCAGGCCAGGCCAGGCCAGGGCCCAGGGCCAGGCCAGGCCAGGCCAGGCCAGGCCAGGGCCAGGCCAGGCCAGGCCAGGCCAGGGCCAGGCCAGGCCAGGCCAGGCCAGGCAACAGCCAGGCCAGGCCAGGCCAGGCCAGGCCAGGCCAGGCCAGGCCAGGCCAGGCCAGGCCAGGCCAGGCCAGGCCTCAGGCCAGGGCCAGGCCAGGCCAGGCCAGGCCTCAGGCCAGGCCAGGGCCAGGCAGGCAGGGCCAGGCCAGGCCAAGCCAGGCAGGCCAGGGCCAGGCCAGGCCAGGCCAGGCCAGGCCAGGCCAGGCCAGGCCAGGGGGCAGGCCAGGGCCAGGGCCAGGCCAGGCCAGGCCAGGGCCAGGCCAGGCCAGGCCAGGCCAGGCCAGGGCCAGGCCAGGGCCAGGCCAGGCCAGGCCAGGCCAGGCCAGGCCAGGGCCAGGCCAGGGCCAGGCCAGGCTCAGGGCCAGGGCCAGGCCAGGCCAGGGCCAGGCCAGGCCAGGCCAGGCCAGGCCCAGGGGCCAGGGCAGGGGCCAGGCCAGGCCAGGCCAGGCCAGGCCAGGCCAGGCCAGGGCCAGGCCAGGGCCAGGCCAGGCCAGGCCAGGGCCAGGCCAGGCCAGGGCCAGGCCAGGCCAGGCCAGGCCAGGCCAGGCAGGTCAGGCCAGGCTAGGCCAGGCCAGGCCAGGGCCAGGCCAGGCCAGGCTAGCCAGGCCAGGAGCCTTCAGGCCAGGCCAGGGCCAGGCCAGGCCAGGGCAGGCCAGGCCAGGGCCAGGGCCAGGCCAGGGCTCAGGCCAGGCCAGGCCAGGGCCAGGACAGGGCAGGCAGGCCAGGGCCAGCCAGGCCAGGCCAGGCCAGGCCAGGCCAGGCCAGGCCAGGCCAGGCCAGGCCAGGCCAGGCCAGGCCCAGGCCAGGCCAGGCCAGGCCAGGCCAGGGCCAGGCCAGGCCAGGGCCAGGCCAGGCAGGGCCAGGCCAGGCCAGGCCAGGGCCAGGCCAGGCCAGGCCAGGCCAGGCCAGGCCAGGCCAGGCCAGGCCCAGGGCCAGGCCAGGGCCAGGCCAGGCCAGCCCAGGCCAGGCCAGGGCCAGGCCAGGCCAGGCCAGGCCAGGCCAGTGCCAGGGCAGGGCCAGGCAGGGCCAGGCCAGGCCAGGCCAGGCCAGGGCCAGGGCCAGGCCAGGGCAGGCAGGCCAGCCCAGGCCAGGCCAGGCCAGGCCAGGCCAGGGCCAGGCCAGGGCCAGGCCAGGCCAGGCCAGGCCAGGCCAGGCCAGGCCAGGCCAGGGCAGGCCAGGGCAGTGGCCAGGCAGCCAGGCCAGGGGCAGGCCAGGCCAGGCCAGGCCAGGCCAGGCCACAGGCCCAGGCCAGGCCAGGGCCAGGCCAGGCCAGGGCAGGCCAGGGGCCAGGCCAGGCCAGGCCAGGCCAGGCCAGGCCCAGGCCAGGCCAGGGCCAGGCCAGGGCCAGGGCCAGGGCCAGGCCAGAGGCCAGGGCCAGGCCAGGCCAGGGCCAGGGCAGGGCCAGGCCAGGCCAGGGCAGGCCAGGCCAGGCCAGGCCAGGCCAGGCCAGGCCAGGCCAGGCCAGGGCCAGGCCAGGCCAGGCCAGGCCAGGCCCAGGCCAGGCCAGGCCAGGCCAGGCCAGGCCCAGGCCAGGGCCAGGCCAGGCCAGGCCAGGCCAGGCCAGGCCAGGCCAGGCCAGGCCAGGCCAGGCCAGGCCAGGCCAGGCCAGGCCAGGCCAGGCCAGGCCAGGCCAGGGCCAGGGGGCCAGGGCCAGGCCAGGCCAGGCTCAGGCCAGGCCAGGCCAGGGCCAGAGCCAGGCCAGGGCTGCCAGGGCCAGGCCAGGCCAGGCCAGGCCAGGCCAGGCAGGCCAGGCCAGGGCCAGGGCCAGGCCAGGCCAGGCCAGGCTGTCAGGCCAGGCCAGGCTAGGGAGGCAGGCCAGGCCAGGGCCAGGCCAGGGGCCAGGCCAGGCCAGGCCAGGCCAGGCCAGGCCCAGGCCAGGGCCAGGCCAGGCAGGACAGGCCCAGGCCAGGCCAGGCCAGGCCAGGCCAGGCCTAGGCAGGCCAGGCCAGGCCAGGCCAGGGCCAGGGCCAGGCCAGGCCAGGCCAGGCCAGGCCAGGCCAGCCAGGGCCAGGCCAGGCCAGGCCAGGCCAGGGCAGGCCAGTGCCAGGCCAGGCCAGGCCAGGCCAGGACAGGCCAGGCCAGGGTGGGGCTGGGGCAGGAGACAGGGCCAGGCCAGGTCAGTGCCACTGCCAGGCCAGTGCTAGACAGCTTAGACCAGGCCAGGCCAGGCCAGAACAGGCCAGGCCAAGCCATGGCAGGGCCAGGCCAGACTGGGGCCTGGGGCCAGGCCAGGCCATGGCAGGCTCACTGCCAGGCCTAGGCCAGAAGAGGCCAGGGCTCAGGCCAGGCCAGAACAGGCCAGGCCAGACCAGGCACAGGCCATGGCCAGGCCAGGCCAGGGCCAGGCCAGGCCAGGCCCAGGCCAGGCAGGCCAAGACCAGGCCAGGCCAGAGCCAGGGCCAGGGCCAGGCCAGGCTAGCATTGGGGCCAGGCCTAGGGCCAGGGCCAGGCCAGGGCCAGGCCAGGCCTTGGGCCAGGCCCAGGTCAGGCCAGGCCAGGGCAGGCCAGGGGCCAGGGCCTGGGGGCCAGGCCCAGGCCAGGCCAGGCCAGGGCCAGGCCAGGCCAGGCCAGGCATGGCCCAGGCCCAGGCCAGGGCCAGCAGGCCAGGCTCTGATCAGGCCAGGCCAGGCCAGGCCAGGCCAGGCCAGGCCAGGACAGGCCAGGCCAGTGCCAGGCCCAGGCCAGGCCCAGGTCATGGCATGGCCAGGCCAGTGCCAGTGCCAGGGCAGAGCCCAGGCCAGGCCAGGCCAGGCCAGGCCAGGCCCAAGTCAGGCCAGCAGGCCAGGGCCAGGGCCAGGACAGGACAGGCCAGTGCCAGAGGCCAGGCCAGGCCAGGCCAGTGCCAGGTCCAGTGCCAGGCCAGGCCAGGGCCCAGTGCCAGGCCAGGCCAGGCCCAGGCCAGGCAGGCCAGGCCAGGCCGGGAGAGGGCCAGGCCAGGCCAGGCCAGGCCAGTGTCAGGGCCAGGCCAGGCCAGAGCCAGCCAGACCAGGCCAGGCCAGAACAGGGCCAGGGCAAGGCCAGGCAGGGCCAGGCCAGAGCTGGGGCCTGGGGCCAGGCCAGGCCAGGCCAGGCCAGGCCACTGCCAGGCCAGGCCAGAAGAGGGCCAGGCCTAGGCCAGGCCAGAACAGGCCAGGCCAGGCCTAGGCACAGAGCCACGGCCAGCGCCAGGACTCCAGGATCATGGCCAGGCCAGGCAGGCAGGCCTAGGGAGGCCAGGGCCAAGGCCAGGCCAGAGCCAGGGCTGGGACAGGGCTAGCATTGAGGCAGGGCAGGGCCAGGAGAGGCAGGGCCAGGCCAGGCCTAGGCCTGAGGTCACTGTCAGGGGCAGGAACAGGGAAGGGCATGGGCTGGGGCCAGGCCAGGCCAGGCCAGGCCAGGGCCAGGCCAGGCCAGGCAGGCCAGTGCCAGGGCCAGGCCCAGGCCAGGGCCAGGCCAGGTCCAGGCCAGGCTAGGCCTTATGGCCAGGCCAGGCCAGGGCCATGGCCTGGGCCAGGTCCAGGCCAGTGCCAGGCCTAGGCCAGGGCCAGGCAGGGCAGGGCCAGGTCAGGCCCAGGCCAGGGCAGAGCCTGGGGCCAGAGCCAGTGCCAGGCCAGGCCCAGTGCCAGGCCAGGCCAGGCCAGGCCAGGCCAGGCCAGGCCAGGCCAAGGCCAGTGCCAGGCCAGGTCCGGCCAGTGCCAGGCCAGGCAGGGGGCCAGTGCCAGGCCAGGCCAGGCCTAGGGCCAGGCATGCCTAGGCCAGAGCTGGGGCCAGGCCAGGGCAGGGCCAGGGGTGAGTGCCAGGCCAGGGCTTGGGGCAGGCCAGGCACAGACTGGCAGGTCCGGCCAGAACACAGAGGCCAGGCCAGGCCAGGACAGGGCCAGGCCAGGAGCTGGGGCCAGGGCCAGGCCAGAGCCATGGCCAGGCCAGGCCAGGCCAGGCCAGGCCAGGCCAGAAGAGGCCAGGCCAGGCCAGGCCCAGGACAGGCCAGGCCAGGGCCAGGCAGGCCAGGCCAGGCCAGGCCAGGGCCAGGCCAGGCCAGGCCAGCTGGGGCCTGGGGACAGGCCAGAGCCATGGCCAGGCCAGGGGCCAGGGCCAGGCCAGGAAGAAGGGCAGGCCAGGCCAGGCCAGGCCAGGGAACAGGCCAGGCCAGGCCCAGGCCAGGCCAGGCCAGGCCAGGCAGGCCAGGCCAGGCCAGGCCAGGCCAGGCCAGGCCAGGCCAGGGCCAGGCCAGGCCAGAGCCCAGGCCAGGCCTAGGCCAGGGCCAGCGGCCAGGCCAGGGCCAGGCCCAGGCCATGGGCAAGGCATGGGGCAGGGGCACGGGCCAGTGCAGGGCCAGAGCCAGGGCTGGGACAGGGCTGGGCCAGGCACCTGGGCCAGGCCAGGCCAGGCACATGGCCCAGGCCAGGCCAGGCCAGGCCAGGCCCAGGCCCAGGCCATGGCCAGGGCCTCAGGCCCAGGCCAGGCCAGGCCAGGGCCAGGGCCAGGCCAGGCAGGCCAGGCCAGTGCCAGGGGCCAGGCCAGGGCAGGCCAGGCCAGGCCAGGCCAGTGCTCAGGCCAGGCCAGGCCCAGGCCCAGGAGGCCAGGCCAGGCCAGGACCAGGCCAGGCCAGTGCCAGGCCTCAGGCCCAGGCCAGGCCACAGGCCAGGCCAGGCCAGGCCCAGGCCACGGACAGGCCACGGCCAGGCCAGGCCAGGCCAGGCCAGGGCCATGCAGGGCAGGAGCAGGGGCAGGGGCCAGGCATGTCCAGGGCCAGGCCAGGCCAGGCCAGGGCCAGGCCAGGCCAGGCCAGGCCAGGCCAGGGCCCAGGCCAGGCCAGGCCAGGCCAGGCCAGGCCAGGCCAGGCCAGGCCAGGCCAGAGCCAGAGACAGTGCCAGGGCCAGGCCAGGCCAGGCCAGGGCCAGGCCAGGGCAGGGCAGGGGCAGGGCCAGGACCAGGCCAGGGCCAGTGCCAGGCCAGGCCAGGCAGGCCAGGCCAGGCCAGGCCAGGCCAGGCCAGGGGCAGAGCCAGGCCAGGCCAGGCCAGGGCCAGGCCAGGGCCAGGCCAGGTCCAGCCTAGGCCAGGCCAGGCCAGGCCAGGCCAGAGCCAGGGCCAGGACAGAGCCAGGGCCAGGCCAGGCCAGGCCAGGCCAGGGCCAGGCCATATGCAGGGCAGGGCAGGAGCAGGGCAGGGGGCATGGCCAGGCCAGGCCAGGCCAGGCCAGGCCAGGGCCAGGCCAGGCCTAGGCTCAGGCCAGGCCAGGGCCAGGCCAGGGCCAGGACAGGCCAGAGCCAGGCCAGGGCCAGGGCCAGGCCAGGCCAGGCCTAGGCCAGGTCAGGCAGGGCCAGGGCAGGACTGGGCCAGGCCAGGCCAGGCCAGGGCCAGACTAGGCCAGGACAGGCCAGTGCAGAGCCCAGGCCAGGCCAGTGCCAGGCCAGGCCCAGGCCAGGCCAGGGGCCAGGCCCAGGACCAGGCCAGGCCAGGCCAGGGTGCAGAGCCCAGGCCAGGCCAGGCCAGGCCAGGCCAGGCCAGGCCCAGGCCAGGCCAGGCCAGGCCAGGCCAGGCCCAGGCCAGGCCTAGGCCAGCCAGGCCAGGCCAAGGCCAGGACAGTGGCTGCCAGTGCCAGGCCAGGCCAGGGCCAGGGCAGGGCCAGGCCAGGCCAGGCCAGGCCAGGCCAGGCCAGGCCAGGGCAGGCCAGGGCCAGGCCAGGGCCAGGCCAGGCCAGGCCAGGCCCAGGCCAGGCCAGGGCAGGCCAGGGCCAGACAGGGCCAGGGCCAGGACAGGCCAGGACTGGGGCCAGGCCAGGGCCAGGCCAGGCCAGGCCAGGCCAGGCCAGGCCAGGCCAGGCCAGGCCAGGCCAGGGCCAGGCCAGGCCAGGCCAGGCCAGGCCAGGCCAGGCCAGGCCCAGGCCAGGCCCAGTGCCAGGCCAGTGCCAGAGCCCAGGCCAGGCCAGGACTAGGTGCCAGGCCAGGCCAGGCCAGGCCAGGCCAGGCAGGCCAGGGGCCAGGGCCACGGCCATGGCCAGGGCACAGCCAGGGCCAGGCCAGGGCCAGGCCAGGGCCAGGGGAGAGGCCAGAGCCAGTGCCAGGCCAGGCCAGGCCATGGCCAGGCCAGGCCAGGCCATGGCAGGGGGCCAGGCCAGGCCAGGCCAGGCCAGGCCAGGCCAGGCCAGGGCCAGAAGAGCCCAGGCCAGGCAGGCCTAGAACAAGGCCAGGGCCAGGCCAGGCCAGGCCAGGCCAGGCCAGGCCAGAGCCAGTGCCAGCACTGGTGGTCACGGCCAGGCCAGCGCAGGCCAGGGCCAGCCAGGCCAGGCCAGGCAAAAGGGCCAGGCCAGGCCAGGCCCAGGCCAGGCCCAGGACAGGCCAGGGCCAGGCCAGGCCAGGTGCAGGCCAGGCCAGGCCAGGGCTGGGCCAGGGGCAGCCTAGGTGCAGGCCAGGGCCAGGCCAGGACAGGCCTGGGGCCAGGCCAGGCCAGGCCAAGGCCAGGGCACAGGCCTAGGCCAGGGCCAGGCCAGGCCAGGGCCAGGCCCAGGCCAGGCCAGGGCCAGGCCAGGCCAGGCCAGGCCAGGAACAGGCCAGGGCCCAGGCCAGGGCCAGGGCCACAGGCCAGTGCCAGGCCAGGCCAGGCCAGGGCCAGGGCCAGGCCAGGCCAGGGCCAGGCCAGGCCAGGCCAGGCCAAGGCCAGGCCAGGCCAGGGCCAGGCCAGGCGGGCAGGCCCAGGGCCAGGCCAGGGCCAGGCCAGGCCAGGCCAGGCCAGGGCCAGGAGGCCAGGCCAGGCCAGGCCAGGCCCAGGCCAGGGCCAGGCCAGGCCAGGCCAGGCCCAGGCCCAGGCCAGGCCAGGCCAGGCCAGGCCAGGCCAGGCCAGGCCAGGCCAGGCCAGGCCAGGCCAGGCCAGGGCTCAGGCCCAGGCCAGGCCAGGCCAGGCCAGGGCCAGGGCCAGGCCAGGCCAAGGCCAGGGCCAGGCCAGGCCAGGCCTGAGGCCAGGCCAGGGCCAGGACAGGCCAGAGCCAGGACAGTGCCAGGCCTCAGGCCAGGCCTGGCCAGGCCAGGCCAGGCAGCAGGGCAGAGCCAGGCCTGGCCAGGACAGTGCCAGGTGCATGGCCGGGACTAGGCCAGGCCAGGGGCAGAGCCCAGGCCAAGGCAAATGCCAGGCCAGGGCCAGGCCCAGGCCAGGCCAGGCCCAGGGCCAGGGGCCAGGGCCTGGGCAGGGCCAGGCCAGGCCAGGCCAGGGCAGAGCCCATGGCCAGGCCACTGCCAGGCCCTGGGCCAGGCCAGGCCAGGCAGGCCAGGCCAGGCCAGGCCAGGCCAGGCCAGGCCAGGCCAGGCCAGGGCCAGGCCAGGGCCAGGCCAGGCTCAGGCCAGGGCCAGGCCAGGGCCAGGCCAGGGCAGGCAGAGGCAGGACAGAGCCAGGGCCAGGCCAGGCCAGGCCAGGCAGCCAGGCCAGGGCAGGCCAGGGCCAGTGCCAGGCCAGGCACAGGCCAGGGCAGGGCCCAGGCAAGGCCGGACCAGGCCAGGCCAGGCCAGGCCAGGCCAGGCCAGGACCAGGCCAGGCCAGCTCAGGCCAGGCCAGGGCCAGAACAGGCCAGGGCCAGGCCAGGCCAGGGCCTGGGCCAGAGCAGGGCCGAGGCCAGGCCAGGCCAGGCCAGGCCAGGCCAGGCACTTCAGGGCCATTGCAGGGCCAGGCCATGGCCAGGCCAGTGCCAGGGCCAGTGCCCAGGATCAGGCCGTGACCAGGCCAGGGCCAGATGCAGGCAGGGGCCAGGTCAGGGCCAGGCCATGATCAACACAGGCCAGGCCAGGCCAGGCCAGGCCAGGGCCTGGGCCAGCCTCACCTTCAGGGCCCAGGCCAGGCCAGGCCAGGCCAGGGCCCAGGCCAGGATCAGGCCATGGCCAGGCCAGGGCCAGGCCAGGGCCAGGGCCAGGCAAGGCCAGAGCCAGGGCCAGGCCAGGCCAGATGCAGTGCAGGGCAGGGCCAGGCCAGGCCAGGTCAGGGCCAGGCCAGGCCACCATTAGGCCTAGGGCAGTGGCATGGGGACGAGCTGGAGTCAGGCCAAGGCTAGTGCCATGGTCTGGCTAGGCCTTTGTTAGGCCAGAATTAGGCTAGTGTTAGGCTTAGGCTAGGGCCAGAGATGGGGTTAGGGCCAGGCCATTGCCAGGGCCATGGCCAGGCTTCAGACAAGGGCTAGGGCCAAGGCCAGTGCTCTGTGGCCAGGCATGCCTTAGGCCATGGCTAGTGGTAGGGCTAGGCTAGTGCTAGGCTAGAGCCATCTGTCAGGGGCAGGGGCACGGCAGGGGAAACGGGCCAGCTAGTCAGGCCAGGGCCTAGGACAGGGCTAGGCCAGGCTAGGCCAGGCCAGGGCCAGGCAGGGCCAGGCCAGGCCAGGCCAGGGCCAGGCCAGGGCAGGCCAGCCAGGCCCAGGCCAGGCCAGGCCTAGGCCCAGGGCCAGGCCAGGCCAGGCCAGGGCAGGGCCAGTGCCAGGCCTGGTCAGGACAGGCCTAGTGTCCAGGCCTAGCGTCAGTGCCAGGACTAGTGCCAGTGCTAGGCCTAGGCCAGTGCTAGGCCAGGCCAGGTCAGGCAGGCCAGGCCAGGTCCAACAAGATCAGGTCAAGGGCAGGTCAGTGCTTAGGTCACCTAGCACCAGGCTAGTCAGAGCCAGGGCTAGGCGTTAGTGCTAGGCTAGGCTAGGTTAGGTTAGGCTAGGTCAGGTCAGGTAAATTAGGTTAGCATAAGGGCTAGGTTAGGTTAGGTTAGCATTAGGGCTATGGTTAGGTTAGGGTCAGGTCAGGTCAGAGTCAGGTCAGGTTTTAGGCTAGGTTTAGTGTTAGGCTAGTGTTAGTGTTAGCGTAGTTTTAGGGCTAGAGTTAGAGGTTAGGT
>CAKJTW010000874.1:0-14045 GCA_917880005.1 Nanger dama
GAATTTACTCAGCTTTGAAATGTTCTTTTGATGAAGTAGTGAGGGAGAAAGTGTTCTCCCCATCCTATTCCTCCGCCATCTTTTTTCCAGTCCTCAGAAATATATTTTATGTTCAAATATAAGACAATTTTGTTATTTTAAGGCTAAAGAAAGTTTGTACTTTGCAGTGCATAATTTGCTTCAGTGATTTAGACCTAAATAAAAGCACATTGTGTCTCTTTGCCTTGACAATTTTTGTGGTATCACTGTATATTTAAAATCAACTGTTTGAACGTGGGGTGTGTATAAGTACATTCCCTCCAGGACTACAGGCTGTGCAGCAAGTGATCTCAATGCCTTGAAAACCATTAAGGATGCTATGTGGAATGGAGCAATGGTAACCATAACAACCTGTGTTGGTGACAATCGTTTAACAGGGTTTACTCTTAATGAACTTCCTCACAGAAGAGAAGGAATTTTTAAAAATAACTACTAAAACAGTGGCTGTATGAATTTATATATATATATATATATATATATATATATATATATACAACATATATTTGTGCATTTGTATATATGTACACTGAAACTTTGTACCTTGTGGATAATATAAAAATATTAAAACCTGACATATATGACAACAAACGTTTAAAACAAGAACCAACAGAATTTGGTTTAGCGAGGAAAGGTATTTAATTACTGACATTATCATAGAATACTTGACTATAGAGATGGTAATCAAAACAGAACCAGCATTTACTTGGTTTTATTTTTCAAAAAAAAAAACCTCTTTGCTTGTAATGCCCTCCAGTATTGCCTGCACAGGATGTGCGCTACTCCCTCTGTCCCAAATGTGGGAGCCCACTGCTCCGTTCTAAATTCCTTTCTCCAAAGAAGACATACTGATGACTAACAAACACATGAAAAGATGCCCAACATCACTCATTATCAGAGGAATGCAAATCAGACCCACAAAGAAGTACCATCTCATGATGGTCAGCATGGCTACTATCCAAAGATCTCAAGTAATAAACGCTGGAGAGGGTGTGGAGAAAAGGGAACTATCTTATGCTGTTGGTGGGAATGCAAACTAGTACAGCCACTATGGATAACAGTGTGGAGATTCCTTAGAAACCAGGAAATAGAACTGCCACATGACCCAGCAATCCCACAGCTGGGCATACACGCTGAGGAAACCAGAAATGAAAGAGACACGTGTACCAAATGTTCATCACAGCACTGTTTATCATAGCCAGGACATGGAAGCAACCAGTGGTACATATACACAATGTTATATTACCCAGCCATTAAAAAGAATGCATTTGAATCAGTTCTAATAAGGTGGATGAACCTGGAGCCTATTATATAGAGTGAAGGAAGTCAGAAAGAAGATGCCAATGCATAATATTAACATATATATATGGAATTTAGAAATATGGTAACTATAACCCTGTATGCAAGACAGAAAAAGAGACACAGATGTACAAATCAGGCTTTTGTACTCTGTGGGAGAAGGTGCGGGTGGAATGATCTGAGTGAATAGCACTGAAACATGTATATTATCATATGTGAAAGAGATAATCAGTTCAGGTTCAATGCATGAGACAGGGTGCTCAGGACTGGTGCACTGGGCTGACCCAGAGGGACGGAATGGGGAGGGAGGTGGGTGGGGGGTTCAGGATAGACAACACATGTACACCCGTGGAGGATACATGTCAAGTTTGGCAAAAATCACTACAATATTTTAAAGTAATTACCTTCCAAATTAAATAAAGTGAACAAACTAAACTCCTTTGCTAAAAGGACCTAATCAATGTTGACTTTGTGACCTCCAAAAACACCATTGTTTTCCTTCCTTTCTTCCCTCCTTCCTCTCCCTCTTTGTTTCCTTTTCTTTCTTATTATACTATTGTTAAAGTATGCATTCTATTTATATTTATTACAGAGCACTGGCTCTATTTCCCATGTTGTACAATACATCGTTGAGCTCATCTTACACCTACCACGGTGTGCGTCTCACTTCCCGAACTCTGTATTTCTCCTCCCTCTTCCCCTTCCCCCTGGTAATCAGTAGATTCTTATCTATATCTGTTAGCTTCCATTGTTTTTATATTCTCTACTTTGAGGTGTCTTTAGATTCTATAAGTGATATCATACAGTATTTGTCTATCTCTAACTGTGTTATTTTACTGTATAGTATACATTCCATGTTGCTGCAAATGTCAATATTTCATTCTTTTTTGGGGCACCTTCTTTCTATGCCTTTTTAGTAAATGGCACTGCCACCCCACACATGACACAGCTCCCCTGATAAGTTTCCATCTCTGCACTCACACAGTGAAACACCAAGTCCTCTTCCTCTTCTCCCGTGTGAAGTGTATCTTTGAAGCTGAGTCTGGAAACAGTTCTTCCCCACTCTACTTTCTGGCCAACTGGACCTTCTGGTCCCATCTCCAATGCCACAGGACCATCTCCCTCCTTATTCACACATTTATACCTGCCCTGTCCTCTCTGTCCCCCCCCCCCACTCTCACAGAACTCAGAGACAAACATAATTTCACATCAGGTTGATTTTATTTTCATTATGAATGTATGCAGTTGGTATAATTGTCAACATCTGAACTGTTGGCCAGTACTCAGCGGCAAGACTCCCAATGATTTCTGAGGTCTCTAGCCATGCTCTGAAGTCACTGGCTGCCCACCAGTCCCACAGGAATGACAGGGGTCTCCACACTCTCTGGTACCAAGGACCAGCCCTGGTTGGATCCAGATTATCTGAAGTGTGGATGGTGAAGCTAGAAATATATATATATAGATATAGAAATTGATAAGGAATGAATTTACAGTTAAGAGAATAGAGGGGAGAAAAGAGGCTGATATAACTTGGTTTACCAGAAAGCCAGAAAAGCCTCAGACAAGAGACTTACACTGTTCATGTAGGCCACAGGCACCCTCTCGAATAGTGGAAGGTGTCCCCACCTTGGACAACTTCTTGAGTGGCTCTTAGAAGCCTAGGCAGGAAAGTGAACTCAGAGGGCCCCTGTGCTCCGGGAATTAGCCTGAAAATAAGATAAAGAGTGAAACAAAGTATGATACGTGGAGGCCAATCTTGTGCAAGACCCGTAACTTTACTTTCAAAAGGAGCTTTTACACCATAATTTTTACATAATGGAAGAGGCAGAGTCATGCAGGGGCAGCAGTCCTGACCCACATCAATACCAGACTTTCTTTCTGCATACCTTTCCATATACAAAAATATCTCAGTTGATTTACATTATCTTCTGCACAGGAGGCCTGTTAACATTTTATGGCTTTTTTACTTGATAAATGCTAATCAACGAAAAATCTCATTATCATTGATTTTTTTTCTTTAATCTGCATCACCCTCAAAGTACTAAATAAGGTTACAGAACAAAGTTGCAGTGAGTTACAACAAAGAAAGTGCTTAACTCAAAGATCCAATGTTGCTAATGCCAGCACTACTACCTTTTTTTTTTTTAATTTGTATACCAATTATACCAGCAAATAGAAGACATGAAAACTTGGCAGCAAGCACTGGCTCAACAATGAAACACTTAACCAGTTCTATTATAATGATTTTATCTCCTTGAAAGGCTCTACATTACTAAAATGTTTTAAGCTTCTGTGCTTCTTGCTGTTGAGAGGCTATAATCAATCACATGCATAGTTGAAAAAGTTCGGATAAACCTGTCTGGCAAGTTAGAAAGCTATCAGAGGGGTTTGATAGAATACTCCAGTTACTCCCAGGAGACTTATTAACTAGAGCTCTAAGTTAATTTTCTTCAGAGAAAGGTGGTCGGGGACTGCCCTCCATTGGTAACAGACGAGTTAGTGGAAAATAGCACGACAGGCAAATTCTGGTTTGGGGATAGATGCTTTAGCAGGTCTAGGGGGTCCCTCAAGTCCTGACTTGCGTTTGCCTGTCAGGCCTCTTCCTCATGACCTTTGTCATGGGTGGGATCTCCTATACTGGCTCCCAGCACTCTGGCACCCCCTCTGGTCCATTCTAATATAGCTCTTCATTCACCTTAGAGCACTGGCTACAGAGCTTTGAGCCTCTGAATTTTTAAAGTTTCCTTGTGGTGGGCGGTTTCTGAGAAGATTTCTTGGTCAGCTTTGCCTGAAGGTGATTATTCACTCTGACAGTTACCGTGGCCACCTGGAGAAAACAAGAGAGTGGTAGAGAATGGCACTGGTTTGGGGAAGAGGGTGAACGTGGACAGGAACGACAGCTTCAGGAGAAGGGATGTGGGCAGAAAAGGGTTATGTTGCAGGCAAAGACAGGGGAGGTGGTCTTCTGGGGTGGGTTCAATGGGCCAAGAGGAGTTTGGTGGGTTAAGTTCACCTTGACATGTTTTTTGACCTCAATTGAGAGGAAGTCTTCATCTTTTTGTCCCAAGTAACAGGAGGCAGGTGTTTCATAACTATTCTGGAGCCTTGTGGCTTCCCAGTCACCTTAGTCATTTGAAGCCTCCCAGTGGCCTGCTCCAGAGCCCTTCAGTACCCCTATATATACCCCTCCCCGATGAGACACACCCTCATGTTTTATGAGGTCAACAAGTTTCTTCCCCAGCCAATGGTGGCCCTTGGTGAGCCCTGACATCACAAAGCCCCATCCTGACACCTCTAGCGGAGAATGGGGAGCAATTCAGATGTTATCGTGGGAAAAATGCGGCATTTATAATTCCCCTAAAGATGCCTCCAAACTCACCTGCCATCCTCATCTCTCTAAGTCAACTCCGATGGGTCACATGGCAGGGAGAGTGTGTCTCCTCCAAACTTTGCCTATTATATCAATTTATGACTGTGAAAGTGTAAGGGAATTAAAAAAATCTGCAAAAGATACAGCTTAAGCAGCCCCAGTTAACATAATTTATTTTCGTTGTTCCAAACTCAAAATAACTGATAATGAAGATGGATTTCATTTAAAACCTATTTTCGGGGTACTTTTTCTACCCCCTTTTGATGCCTATGTCAGAACCTTTCTCCATCTCCTTTATACTTTAATAAAACTTTATTACACAAAAGCTCTGAGCGATCAAGCCTCATGTCTGGCCCTGGATTGAATTCTTCTCCTCTAGGGCCAAGAATCCCGGTGTCGTGATTCAACAACAATCTTTCATCTTGGGGGCTCGTCTGGGATCCTTTAAAACGAGGTAAGGATGCTTGGAGCTCTAGTTCTTTGTTCTCTTAGTGAACACATTTTCTGCTGTGCTTTACTACCTCTATGGTGTGCTTGTGTGAATGAATGACATGCCCTGCATGAAGAAAGTAAGGAGCTCTGCTCTGCTGTTCCACGGTGATCTCATACAGCTCATGGCAGAAACCTGTTGGGGGTTTATACTGACCTACCAATGCCAAGAGGCACCCAATGTCTCCTTCGGGAACTGACTAGAAATGGGCAAAGCGTGTGGACTGAATTCTCCTTTCTTGGTCAAACTTTTCGGTCTCTTTAACCATTTCATAACTCCTTGGGAATAGAAGTACTAACCTAATCTATCAGATCTTAGACTTTCAATGGACTTGTGTTCTATACTGTTACTGTGTACTGTGGCTTAGTTCCCAAACTTGGATTGGTAGTCAAGAAAGCATCTAGCCTCGCTAGGAATCGGAAGTTTGGAAAATAGATGGAGCTCTAGCTCCAAGATCATCTCTGAGGTTAAAGGTTACTCATATTGGGACTGCAATGTTTTTTCTCCTTTGGTTACACTGGCTCTTAGTGGACCAGAGGAGGCTCTCATACTGGTGTGGTGATGCTTGAAAAGAACATCTCAGCTTTACGTTCATCGGTCTTATTGTGGTCAGGAATATACTCAGGGTCGTGCACAGGCACTCAGGTGATAAATGTTTCCCCCAGCGGTCTTAGCTTGGGAAGCATTCTGGAAGGTTACTCTGATTGCACCCTGGGTAGCATCAGAGGCAAGCAAGGTTAAAGGTGGAGAGCTGGACATCATGTAGAGATGCTACCAGGTCTACCCCTGGTACATCCCCACCCCATCTCGGTGGTAGAACCAGGAGGGTCGAGATGGCGCCTGCGTCAGTAAGGGACAGACTAAGTCTGACCAGGAAGGAAAAGCTTTTGGTGTAAAGTCTGTCTACACCCCCATCTAGAGCAGGGAGGGACACCTCTGGTAGAAAAATGGCGCTGGTCGCTTTTTTCTCTCTTACAGATGGGAGCTAACAAATCCAGCCTTACTCCTTTGAACTGTTTCTTGAAAAACTGGGATAGATTTGATTCCCAGGGCTTAAAGAAGACACACCTGGTCTTCCTATGTGATACTGCATGGCCACGGTATCCACTGGAGGATGGCAAACAGTGGCCGGTTGAAGGGTCTCTTAAGTATAATACTGTTTTACAATTAGACCAGTTCTGTACGGAACAAGGGAAGTGGGTAGAAGTAGCATATGTGTTTCCCTTTTTCTCTCTGTGAAATATGCCAGACTTATGTCCTAAGGGTATAGATTTGGGCATGAAAACTTCAGTTCCCTCCTTTCCCACTTAGCCCCCATAGCCGGGGCTCCAAGCTGAGCAAACTGAAAACCAGAGAACCTCCCCTTAGAAGGGTTGCCTTTGTCTCAGTGGAAATCAAAACTGAGATTCAAACTGCCCACGTGGAGGTCCAAACAACTCCTGTCTCAGTACGACCTCAGACTACTCTGGTTTCAGTAGAAACTCAGACCATCGAAGTAATAGATGAGATGGAGGACAGGAGACAAAGAGAAAAAGAAAAACATGTTTCTCCAGTCTATCCCTGGGATCACACGCACAGAGCAGCTAGAGAGACTGAGGAACAGCCACACACGCTGTTGCCTCTTCATGAAATACCAACTGGGAGAAATAATCAGTCTATGAGAGTTAATAAGCCCTTTTCTTATCAAGAAATACAAAGAATCAAGAAGGATCTGGGAGACTATTTAGAGGACCCAGAACAATATATTAGAGCTTTTAAAGGTGTTACTCTGCTTTATGACCTTACTTGGAAGGATGTGATGTATATCTTGGGACAAACGCTGACTCCTGACTCAAAGACTCGAGTTTTGGGAAAAGCGGTTGCTTACGGAGATGAATGGCTTGGTATTGAATCAGTAAGGAAGAGGGAGGATGAGATAGCGGCCCTCCCCACTGGGAGTCAGGCAGTCCCAATTATAGAACCAGACTGGGACTACAACACAGCTAAAGGAAGATGGGATCATAGTCATTTTGTCAGATGTATTCTTGAAGGACTCAGGCAGGTGCGTTCTAAGCCTTTAAACTATAGCAAATTGGCAGACATAGAACAGGAGGAGAAGGAAGCTCCTTGTAATTCCTAGATAGACTAAGAGAAGCTCTTCACAGATTCACTGAGATTGATCCCAAGCATGAAGAAGGAAAAGTGATCTTAAAAGATAGATTTATCACTCAGTCGGCTCCTGATATCGCTGTAAGCTACAAAAACAGGCGTATGGGCCAAATCAGTCTTTAGATACTCTGTTACAACTGGATCAGACGGTCTATTACGGTAGGGAATATGAGGAAAAGAAAGAAAGGCAAAGAAAAGACAAAGGAAAAGGTGGAAGCCTTCGCAATGGCTATGAGAAACGCTCTTAAACAGCTGGAGAGAAATGCCCAGAGGGACCCAGGTGAAGAGGGATGGGCTTCCTATTACTGTGGAAAGGAGGGGCACCTCAAGCGGGATTGCCCTCAGGCATCTAAGCCACCCCCGGCTCCATGTCTAGTCTGCAAAGGACCACACTGGAAGAGAGACTGCCCCCAGAGGCGTAGGTCTCCGGGGTCGGACTCTCAAGACAATCAGGACTGAAGGTGTCCAGGGGTCCCCACACAAGCTCCTGTCCTAATTATTCCTGAGGAACCCCAGGTATTAATAATTGTGGAGGGGCAGTCCATCAATTTCCTTTTAGATACGGGGGGAAAATTACTCTGTGCTTATTGAAGCCCCTGGCCCACTTTCTTCTCGATCCACTTCCATTATGGGACTGTCTGGATGAGCCAAAAAGTATTGAAATTTCAGTTATTCTTTATCTTGTAACTGGGATTCTGTGCTATTTTCACACGAGTTTCTGATTGTGCCAGAATCTCCCTCACCCCTTTTTGGGGAGAGATATACTGAGCAAGGTCCATGCCTCTGTTTTTATGAATATGGAGCCCTCCCTTTCTCTTCCTCTAGTTGAACAAAATGGAAATCCTAGAGTATGGGCTGATGGAAAATCTGTGGGTAGAGCACAAAATGCTATTCCTGTAGTTGTCAAGCTCAAAGACCCACACTTATTTCCACATAAAAAGCAGTATCCTCTGAAACCTGAGGTTAAAGAAGGGTTAAAACCCATCACTGAACATTTAAAGGAACAGGGACTATTAATTCTCTGTAACAGTTCTTGCAACACTCCTATTTTGGGTATAAAGAAATCAAATGGTAAATGGAAACTAGTTCAAAATTTATGTATAATAAATGAGTCTGTAGTTCCTTTACACCCCGTGGTGCCTAATCCTTATGCTCTATTGTCTGAAATTCCTGAACGAGGCAAATATTTCTCAGTAATTGATTTAAAAGATGCCTTCTATTCAGTGCCTTTGGCGGAGGAAAATCAATTTCTATTTGCCTTTGAAGACCCTACGCAGCCAGCTTCTCAGTTAACCTGGACAGTTTTGCCCCAGGGATTTCGTGACAGTCCTCACTTATTTGGACAAAGTTTGTCACAAGATCTACAAAACTTTAATAGCTCTGAAGCGGTGGTGTTACAATATGTAGATGATATTTTGCTCTGTGCTGAGACAGAGGAAGCTTGTTCATGAGCCTCAGAAGATTTCTTAAACTTCCTGGCAGGCTGTGGTTAAAAGGCATCAAGAAAAAGGCTCAGCTTTGTCAACAGTCAGATATCTGGGCCTAATCATATCAGAAGGGACTAGAGCCTTAGGCCCTGAGAGAATTAAGCCTATACTAAATCATCCCTTACCTATGACTTTAAGACAATTGAGAGGATTTTGGGGAATCACAGGTTACTGTGCATTTGGATTCTAGGTTATGGGGAACTTGCCCAGCCTTTATATAAACTTATAGCTGAAACTCAGCAGGCCCAAACTGACAAACTGGTTTGATCTCCAGAAACTCAAAAGGCTTTTAAGGTTCTTCATACTGCTCTCCTGCAAGCTCCAGCTCTGAGCTTGCCCACAGGGTCAGAATTTAATTCCTTTGTCACTGAAAGAAAAGGTATGGCCTTGGGAGTTTTGACACAACCCTGAGGGCCTCACCAGCAACCTATTGCTTATCTAAGCAGAGAATTAGATGTAATTTCACGTGGGTGGCCCCACTACCTAGAAGTAACTGGGGCAGCAGCTTTATTAGCACCTGAAGCTTTAAAAATAATTAATGGACGAAACCTTACTGTACTGACTTCTCATGATGTGAGTGGAATCTTAAATTTTAAGGTTAATATTTGGATGACAGACAGTAGGCTTCTTAAATATCAGTCATTGTTGTTAGAAGGACCAATAACTAAGCTTAAAATTTGTGGAAATTTAAATCGTGCCACTTTCCTTCCTTCCTGAGAAGGAAAGTGAAACACCTGATCACGATTGTTCTCAATTCCTAACTTTAAACTATGCAGATCAGGAAGATTTAATGGATTCCCCATTAGACAATCCTGACCTGGAAATATTTACAGATGGCAGTTCTTTTGTTCAGGATGGAAAGCGTAAAGCAGGTTATGCTGTGGTGACTGCTGAACAGGTTTTGGAAGCAAAATCTGGATTACAATGAAGTGGGAAGTATCCTGGAGAGGACTGGGAAATTGATTTTACTCATATGCCAAAAGCTAATGGATATTGTTGCTTACAAATTTGTGTAGATACTTTTACTGGATGGATTGAGGCTTTTCTCTGTCGTAGTGAACAGGCTAAGGAGGTTATAAAGATTCTCTTCATCAGTGGAAGGCTTCCCGTGGTGGACATCCCCACTTCAAGGAAAGGACTTTCTCCAAGTCTGTGAATACCTTCAACAACAATCACATGTGATGCCTCTTCTTCATCTGATGACATCTACCAATGCTAAAACGGACTGGTGCAACACGTTGCACTTTAACTATGGACATAATGTGACTTTTAATTTTGATTTTAACTTGTTTTAATGATTATGTTGCCTTACATCTGTAATTGTATAACTGGATTTGTTTCTAGCTGCATGAAAGCTTTTAAGTTACAAATGGTTGCTCAAACTCCTGCTACTGCTGCACCTTCCTCCAACTACTATTTGGGGACCCTGGATCAGATATCCTCAATATGAGGATTAGGAGAATATGTTGCCTTAAAAATTTAGGGACAACGCCCCCTTGTCAGCTTGGAAGCAGTTATGGAATGAAAACGATGCCCCTTTTGCCTAGGCAACATAATTCTCTTAAAAGAAAAGGGAGGAATGAGAGAGTCATATTCTAGGCAGGTTGATAAGAAGTCTAGAGTTCCCAAGGAGAGAGGGGTCTAGAATTCTCAAGGAGGAAGAAAGGGAAAACTTATTTCTCTACATTCCTTAAGATTACATAACAACAATGTATTATGCCTGAGGACAGTCTCTGGATTAAACCTTCTGGCTAATTTTGTTATCTTAAAATGTAAATTATGGGAGTAGGTCTGGTGAGATTTTTACAACCTCCAGACCTTCTTTGGATTAGTTGGAGAGTATACAAACTCATTGCTAAAACTAACAGGCGGGTACTCTTTCTACCCCCTTCTGTTGCCTATGTCGGAAGCTGTCTCTATCTCCTTTATACTTTAATAAAACCTTATTACACACACACACACAAAAACTATTTTTCAAATGCAGAAAGATATTTTATGTTCAAATAAAAAACAATTTTGTTCTTTTCAAGCTAAAAAACGTTTGTACCTTGAAGCACATACTTTGCTTCACTGATTTAGACCTAAATAAAAGCACAAAGTGTGTCTTTTCCTTGACAATTTTTGTGGTATCACTGTGTATTGAGAATCAATGGTTTGAACGTAGAGTGTGTATAAGTACATCCCCTCGGAGACTGCAGGCTGTGCAGGAAGTGATCTCAATGCCTTGAAAACCATTAAGGATGCTCTGTGGAATGTAGCAATGGTAAACTTGGCAACCTGCATTGGTGACAATTGTTTAACAGAGTCTTCTCTTACTTAACTTCCCCATAGAATACAATGAATTTTTTAAAATAACTACTAAAACTGTGGCTGTATGAATTTATATATTGTATGAATTTATATATGTATATATATATATATATACACACACACATATACACACACATATATGTGTGTGTGTGCCTTTGTATATATTCACACTGAAAATTTGTACTTTGTGTATAATATATAAAATATTAAAACCTGACATATAACAACAAAGGTTTAAAACAGAAACCAACAGAATTTGGTTTTGTAGGGTAAAAGTATTTAATCACTGACATTAAGTTCGAAGACTGGAGTATGGAGATGGTAATAAAAACACAAACAGCATTTACTTGGTTTTATTCTTCTAATAAAACTCTTCTTGGAAATGCCCCCAGTATTGCCTGCATGGGATGTGTGCTACACCACCTGCCCAACATGTGGGAGCCCACTGCTCGGTTCTAAATTCCTTTCTCTAAAGAAGAAATACAGATGGCTAACAAACACATGAAAAGGTGCTCAACATCACTCATTATCAGAGGAATGCAAATCAAAACTACAGTGAAGTACCATCTCATGCTGGTCAGGATGGCTGCTATCCAAAAATCTCAAGCAATAAATACTGGAGAGGGTGTGGAGAAAAGGGAACCGTCTTATCCTCTTGTTGGGAATGTCAACTAGTACAGCCACTATGGAGAGCAGTCTGGAGATTCCTTAAAAACTGGGAAAAAGAACTGCCATATGACCCAGCAATCCCACAGCTGGACATACACGCCAAGGAAACCAGAACTGAAAGAGACACGTGTACCACAATGTTCATCACAGCACTGTTTACAATATCCAGGACATGGAAGCAACCAGTGGTACATATACACAATGGGATATTACCCAGCCACTAAAAAGAATGCATTTGAACCAGTTCTAATGAGGTGGATTAACCTAAAGCCTATTATATTGAGTAAAGAAAGTCAGAAAGCAAAACACCAATACAGTATACTAATGCATATATATGGAATTTAGAAATATGGTAATGATAAACCTGATTGCAAAACAGCAAAAGAGACACAGATGCACAGATAAGTCTTCTGGAATCCGTGGGAGAATGTGAGGGTGGAATGATCTGAGAGAATAGCATTGAAACATGTATATTATCTTATCTGAAAGAGATCATCATTCCAGGTTCAATGCATGGGACAGGGTGCTCAGGACTGGTGCACTGGGCTGACCCAGAGGGACAGAACAGGGAAGGAGGTGGGAGGGGGGATCAGGATGGAGAACACATGTACACCCATGGCAGATACATGACAGGCATGGCAAAAACAACCACAATATTGTCAAGTAATTACCTCCCAATTTAAATAAAGTGAACAAACTAAACTCCTTTGCTAAAAAGGGCCTAGCCATGTTGACTTTGAGACCTCCCAAAACACCATTATTTTCCTTCCTTTCTTCCCGCCTTCCTCCCCCTCTTTCTTCCTTTTCTTTCTGATTATACAATTGCTAAAGTTTGCTTTCCATTTATAGTTATTACAGAGTACTGACTCTATTCCCCATGTTGTACAATACATCCTTGAGCTCATCTTACACCTACCACAGTGTGCCTCCCACTCCCCAACCTCTGTATTCCCACTCCCTCTTCCCTTCCCCGCTGGTAATCAATAGATTTTTCTCTTTATCTGTTAGCCTCCATTGTGGTTATATTCTCTACTTTGTCGTGTCTTTAGATTCTATAAGTGACATCATACAGTATGTGTCTATCTCTGACTGTGTTATTATACTTAATAGTATACCTTCCATGTTGCTGCAAATGTAAATATTTCATTCTTTTTATGGGCACCTTCTTTCAATTCCTTTTTCGCAAATGGCACTGCCACCCCACACATAACACAGCTCCCCTGCTAAGTTTCCATCTCTGCACTTCCACAGTGAAACACCAAGTCCTTCTCCTTTTCTCCCATGAGAAGTATACCTTTGAAGCTGAGTCTGGAACCAGTTCTTCCCCCTCTACTTATAGAAAACTGGAGCTTCTTGTCCCATCTCCAATGCCACAGTACCCATCTCCCTCCTTCTTCACACATTTATGCCTGTCCTGCCCTCTCTGACCCCCACTCTCACAGAACTCAGAGACAAACATAATTTCACATCACGTTGATTTTATTTTCATTATGAATGTATGCAGTTGGTACAATGGTCAATGTCTGTACTGCTAGCCAGTATTCATCGGCAAAACCCCGAAGATTTCTGAGGTCTCTAGTCATGCTCTGAAGTCACTGGATGCCCACCAGTCCCACAGGAATGACATGGGACTCCACACTCTTTGGTACCAAGGACCAGCTCCAGTTGGATCCAGGGTATCTGAAGCATGGATGGTGAAGCGAGATATACATAGATAGATAGATAGATAGATAGTAGATAGATAGAATTTATAGCTAAGATAATAGAGGAGAGAAAAGAGGCTGATATTCCTTGGTTTACGCAGAAAGCCAATAAAGCCTCAGACCAGAAAGTTACACTGTTTACATCGGCCGCAGGCACCCTCTCGAATAGTGGAAGGTACCCCCAACTATGCACCTTCTCAAGTGGATCTTAGAAGCCCAGGCAGGAAAGTGAACTCAGAGGGCCCCTGTGCTCCAGGGAATTAACCTGAAAAAAAAAGATAAAGAGGGAAAGAAAGTATGGCATGGGGAGGTCAAGCTTGTGCAAGTCGCATAACTTTACTTTCAAGAGGAGCTTATACACCGTAAGTTTTTTTTTTCCTATTTTTTTTTTTTAATACTTTATTCTATATTACAATACTGTATTTGTTCTGCCATACATTGACATGAATCAGCCACAGGTGTCCACGATCTCCCAATGCCGAAGCCCCCTCCCACCTCCCACCCCATATCATCTCCCTGAATTATCCTGTGCA
>CAKJTW010000875.1:0-13989 GCA_917880005.1 Nanger dama
GTTAGGTTAGGATTTGGCTAGAGTTAGCTGTAAGGGGTTAGGATTTTGAGTTTTAGGGGTTAGCATTAGCGGGGGTTATAGTTAGGGTTAGGGTCAGGTCAGGGTCAGGTCAGGGTCAGGTTTTGGGTTAGGGTTAGTGTTAGTGTTAGCGTTAGTTTAGGGCTAGAAAGGTTAGGAGTTAGGGTTAGGGTTAGGGTTACTGTTCGCTGCTGCAAGTTGGGGGTTGGGGTTGGGGTTGGTTTGGGGTTAGAAGTTGAGGTTATGGATGAGTTTAGAGGTGGGGTTGGGGTTGAGGTTGGGGTTAGGGTTGGGAGTCAGGTTTAGGGATGGTTCGGGTTATTGTAGCATTACGGTTGTAGTTAGGGTTACTGTTCAGGTTTTGAATTTAGATTGAGTGGTAGGGTTGAGTGTTAGAGCTAGACAGTGGGCTAGTTAGGAGATTAGTGTTGGGTTAATATTAGGGTTGAGTTTAGGTTTAGTTTAGTGTTGGGGGTTGGTTGTTACTCTTTAGGGTTTGGGTTAGAGTTAGAGAGTTAGTTTTGGGTTAGGATTAGTTTGGGGTTGGGGTTAAGATTATGGTAGGGCTAGGGTGGATTGGGGTTGGGGTTAGGTTGGGTGGGTTAGCTGTAGTAGAGGTGGGGTTAGTTTAGGGATTGTGGTGAGGGGTTAGGGTTGAGTATTAGGGTTAGGGGGTAGTGGTATGGGAGGGTTTGGGGTCAGGTTAATGTTAATATTTAAAGTGCTATGGTTGGGTGATTTTCTGTTAGTGTAGTGGGGTTATGTTATTTGGGTTACGGCTAGAGATGGGTTAGGGCTAGGGCTTGCTAGAACTATAGCTGGGCAGACTAGGGTTATGGTTAGTGGTGGGTTTGGGTTGGTTTAGGTTAGGGTTATCAGTTAGGGTAGGAGTCAGGGTGGGGAATGGCTGAAGTTAGTGTTGGGTTGGGGTTTGGTTACGGCAGGGTTAGGGCTAGGGTTTGTTGGTTTGAGGTTGAGTTAGGGTTGGGTTTAGGGTTGGGGATGGGTTAGGGTTGGGGTTCAGGATTAGGAGTTGGGTTTGGGTTTGGGTTGGGGGAAAGGTTGGGGTATGCGTTGGGGTTGGGTTTAGGGTTGGCGTTGTGTTGGGGTTGGGGCTAGGCTGGGATTGGGTTCAAATAAGTGCCACAGCTGGGCTATGGCTAGGTGTGGGGTTAGGGTTTGGGGTTAGTGTTAGGTTTGGGGTTTAAAGTTAGGGTTAGGGTTGGGAAGAGTGAGGTTGGGTTGTGTTAGGAGTTTTAAATTGGGGTTAAGGTTGGATTTAGGGTTTTAGGGTTGAAGTCAGGATTATATTTAGTGGTTAGTGTTAGGGTTAGTGTTAGGATTACAAGGGTTAAAGGGTTAAGGTGGGGGTATGAGGTTGGTATTAGAATAGGTTAAGGTTAGGAGCTGAGTAAGGTTAAATGCTAAAACTGGGGTTATGTTAGGATTAGGAAAATTAGATTAAGAAGTAAAGTTGGATTAGGTTTAGGGTTAGTATTAGTAGGTATGTTAGTATTAGGTTATAGTTGGGGTGAGTTAGGTTTGGTGTTAGGGTTTGGATAGGGGTTGGGGTTGGGGTTAGTTTTGGGGTTGGGGTTAGGGTTAGGTTTGAAGTTAGGGTTAGGGTTGGGTTAGGTTCAGGGTTAGGTTTGGGGTTACGGTTAGGCTTAGGTTTGTTTGGGGTTGGAGTTAGGGTTAGGGTTAGGGATGGGGTTAGGGGTTTGGGTTAGGGTTTGGGGTTTAAGGGGTTAGGATTAGTTTAGTGTTAAGTTTAGGGTTGGGGTTTGCGTTTAGGGTTGAGTTTGGGATTAGGATTAGGTAGGGGTTGGGGTAGATTTGGGGTGTGGTTGGGTTTAGGGTTGGGGTTGGTGTTAGGGTTAGTGTTAGAGTTGGGGTTAGGGTTAGTTTAGGGTTGGGTTAGGTTTGGGGTTTAGGGTTAGAGTTAGCGTTAGGTTTAGGGTTAGGATTAGTGTTAGGTTTAGGGTTTAGGTTGGGTTGGGTTTGGGTTAGGATTTATGGTTAGGGTTAGGGTTGGGGTTAGGGATTTTGGTTATGGTTAGAGCTTAGTGTTAGGGGTTTGTTTTAGGTTGGGGTTGGGGTTAGGGGTTGGGGTTATGGTTTGGGCTGGGATACGTTTGGGACTAGGGCTAGTGCTTGGACTCAGAGGATAGGGATAGGGCTGGGGTTGGGGTTAGTGTTTAGTGTTCCAGTTAAGGTTAGAGGTTAAGGGCGGGGATACGGTTGGGGGTTAGTGTTGGGGTTAGGTTAGGTTGGGGTTGGGGTTAGGGTTAGGTTAGGGCCTTGGGTTAGGAGTTAGGAAAGCGTTTGGCTTAGGATATGTGTTAAAGTTAAGGTTGGGGTTAGGGTTAGAGTTAGGCCTGGGAGCTAGGGTTGGGGTTAGGGTATTGTTAGGAGTAGGGTTGGCGTTGAGGTTGGGTTTGGGGGTTAGGTTAGCGTTACTATTAGGGTTTATGTTGGGGTTGGGGTTGGGGTTGTGGTTTAGGGTTAGAGTTGGGGTTGGGGTTGGGGTTAGGGTTAGGGTTTTGCCTGGGATTAGGGTTAGTGTTGGGGTTTGGTTTTAGGTTGGGTTAGAGTTAGGGTTGGGTTGGATAGGTTTCGGGCTGGGATAGGTTTAGGATTAGGGCTAGTGCTAGGAATAGAGATAGGGCTTATGAGCTGGATTGGGGTTAGTGTTTATGTTATGGTTGGGTTACAGTTAAGGGTAGGGATAGGGTTAGGGGTTAGTGTTAGGGTTAGGGATAGTGTTGGGGTTAAGTAAGTGTTAGGTAGTTAGGGTTAGGGTTGGGGTTGGGGTTTAGGGTTGGGGTTGGAAGGTTTAGGCTTAGGATATGTTTAGAGTAAAAAGTTAGGGTTAGGGTTAGGTTGGAATTTTGGCCTAGGGTTGGGTTAGGGTTAGTGTAGGTTTAGGCTAGGATTGGTGTTGGGGTTAGGTTGAGTTTAGGTTGCATTTCTTTAGGTTTATTGTTGGGGGTTAGGGTTGGGTTTAGGGTTGGGGTTAGTGTTGGGGTTGGATTAGGGTTGGGGTTAGGGTTTGGGTGAGGTTTGGGGTTAGGGTTGGGTAGGGTTGAGGTTGGGTTGGTGTTGGGGTTAGGTTTAGTGTTGAGGTTGGGGTTAGGGTTGGGGTTAGGGGCTGGGGTTAGGGGTGGATTAAGGTTTGGTTTAGGGTTAGAGTTAGTGTATGGTTGGGGTTAGAGTTAGATTAGGTTGGGTTGGGATTAGGGTTGGGGTTTGGGGTTAGCGTTAGGGTTAGGTTTAGGATTAGGAGTGGGTCGGTCAGGATCAGGGTCAGGGTGTGGGGTTAGGGTTAGCGTTGGGTAGGTTAGGGTTAGGTTGGGGTTAGTTAGGGTTAGGGTTTGGAGTTTGGGTTAGGGTTAGGTTAGGTTTAGGGTTAAATTAGGATTAGGTAGGGTTAGGGGTTGGGTTTGCGTTTAGGGTTGATTTTGGGGTTAGGTTTGGGATAGGGTTGGGGGTAGGTTTGGGAATGTGGTTGGGTTTAGGGTTGGAGTTGAGTTAGTGTTAGGGTTAGGGTTAGGAGGTTGGTTGGGATTAGGGTTAGGGGTTAGGGTTAGGTGTTGGGTTAGGGATTAGCGAGTGGGTTTTGTGTTAGGTTTAGTGTTGGGGTTAGGGTTAGGTGATGGTTGAGTTAGCTTAGGATTTGGGTTGGGATTAGGTTTGGGGTTTGGTTTGCATTAGTGTTGGGGTTGGGGTTAGGGTTTCCATTACTCATGGGTTTAGGGTTGAAGGTTTGGGGTTGGGAATGGGGTTGGGGTTGGGGTTGGGGTTAGGTTTAGGGTAGGGTTTGGTTTGGGGTTAGGGTTGGGGTTATGGTTAGGATTAGAGTTAGGGTTTAGGGTTAGCGTTAGGGTTGAGGTTAATGTTAGTTGAGGTTAGGGTTAGGGGTCAGGGTCGGAGGTCAGGGTGTGGGGTTAGGGTTATCGTTAGGGTTAGGGTTAGGGTTAGGTTTAGGGTGGGGGTTGGGGGTTTGGGTCAGGATAGGGTTGGGGTTGGGGTTAGGGGTTTTGCTATGGTTGGGGCCAGTGTTGGGTTTGGTTTTAGGTTAGGTTTAGGGTTGGGGTTAGGGTTAGCGTTATGGGTCGGGCTGAGGAAACATTTGGGACTAGGGCTGGGGCTGGGGTTAGGGTTGGGGTTAGGGTTAAGGTTGGGGTTAGATTCGTGGTTGGGTTAGGGGTTAGGGGTTGGGGTTGGGTTACGTTTAGTGTTGTGGTTGGGGTTAGGTTGGGGGTTGGGGTTGGGGTGGGGTTGGAGTAGGGTTTGGGATAGGTTTAGCGTTGGGGTTAGGGGTTGGGTTGGGGTTGATGTTGGGGTTAGGGTTGGGAGTGGGGTTAAGTTTGGGGTTTATGTTGGGGTTGGGGTTAGGGGTTGGGGTTAGGGTTAGGGGTTAGTGTTGGGGTTATGTTTAGGTCAGGGTCAGGGTCAGGATCAGAGTCAGAAGTCAGGTTCAGGTTTAGGGTTAAGTTTAGCATTAGGGGTTAGCGTTAGGGTTGGGGTTGGGTTGGGTTCAGGGTTAGGGTTGGGATTCGTGGTTAGGGGTTGGGGTTAGGGGTTAGGGTTGGGTTAGGTTTAGTGTTGTGGTTGGGGTTGGGTTTGGGGATAGGGTTAGGGGTGGGGTTGGTGTTGGGTTTAGGGGTTAGGTTTAGCGTTGGGGTTGGGGTTAGCGTTGGGGTTGATGTTAGGGTTAGGGTTGAAGTTAGGGTTGGGGTTGGGTTTTGTGTTGGGGTTAGGTTTAGTGTTGGGGGTTGGGTTTAGGGTAGGGGTTGGGGTTAGTGTTGGGGTTGGGGGTAGGAGTTGGGGAATGGGTTGGGGTTAGGGGTTGGGATTGGGGTGGGGGATAGGGTTGGGGTTGGGGTTAGGGGTTGGGGTTAGGGGTTAAGGTTGGGGTTAGGGTTGGGTTTGGGGTTAGGGTTGGGGTTGGTGTTCAGTTGGGGTTGGGGTTAGTGTTGGGGTTGAGGTTGGTGTTAGGGTTAGGGTTGGGGTTAGGGTTGGGTTTAGGGTTGGTGTCAGGTTGGGTAAAGGTTTAGAAGTTGGGTTTAGAGTTAGGGTTAGCGTTAGTAGGGTTAGCGTTAGGGTTAGTTTTAGCGTTGGGGTTAGGTTTGGGGTTAGGGGTTAGGGTCAGGTCGGGTTCAGGTCAGGGTCAGTGTCGGGGTCAGGGGTTTAGGGTTAGGGTTAGGGGTTGGGGTTAGGTCTGGGGCTGGGGTTATGGTTGGGGCTGGACTCGGTCTGGGGTTGGTGTTACGGTTTGGTGAGTTTTAGTGTTAGCGTTGGGGGTAGGGTAGGGTTAAGTTAGGGGTTAGGTTAGGGGTTGGCGTAGGGGTAGGGTTAAATAATGCGTGGGTTAGCGTGGGTTGAGTTGGGGTTGGATTAGGGTTAGGATTAGGGTTGGTGTTAGGTTAGGTGTTAGGGGTTAGGGTTGGGATTGGGGGTTGGGTTTAAGGTTGGGGTTAGTGTTTGGTTTGGGGTTGGGTTTGGGGTTGAGTTGGCGTTACTCTTGGGTTTGGGGTTAGAAGAGTTTTGGGGTTGGGGTTGGGGTTGGGGTTTTGGTTGGGGTTGGTGTTGGGGGCTGGGGGTTGGGGTTAGGGTTGGGTTTGGGTCAAGGTCAGGGTCAGGATCAGAATCAGAGTCAGGTTCAGGTTTTAGGGTTAAGTTTAGCATTAGGGTTGGCGTTGGGGTTGGGGTTAGGGTTCAGGGTTAGGGTTGGATTCGTGGTTGGGGTTAGGGTTGGGGTTTAGTGTTGTGGTTGGGGTTAGGTTTGGGGTTGGGGTTGGGGTGGGGTTGGTGTTGGATTTAGGGTTAGGTTTAGCCCTGAGGTTGGGTTGGGGTTGGGGGTTGATATTAGGATTAGGGTTGAAGTTAGGGTTAGGGTTGGGGTTTGTGTTAGGGTTGGGGTTGGGGTTAGGGTTAGGGGTTAGGGTAGGAGTTAGGTTGGGGTTAGGGGTTAGGGTTGGGGGTAGGATTTGGGTTGGGGTTGGGGTTAGGGTTGGGATTGGGGTGGGGATAGGATTAGGGTTGGGGGTTGGGGTTAGGGTTAGGGTTGGGGTTTGGTTTAGGGTTAGGGTTGGGGTTGGTGTTAGGGTTAGGGGTTGGGGGTTAGTGTTAGGGTTGAGGTTGGTGTTAGGGGGGTTAGGGTTGGGGTTAGGGTTGGCTTTGGGGTTGGTGTTAGGATTAGGGTTAGGTTTGGGGGTTGGGTGAGGGTTAGGGTTAGCGTTAGAGTTAGTGTTAGGGTTTAGCATTAGGGTTGGAGGCTTGGGGTTAGGGTCAGGAGGGTCAGGTTCAGGTCAGGGTCAGGGAGTCAGGGGTCAGGGCTTGGGTTAGGGGTTGGGGTTAGGTCTAGGGCTGGGGTTATGGTTAGGGGCTGGACTAGGGCTAGGGTTAGGGTTGGAGTTTGGTGAGTTTTAGTGTTAGCCTTAGGGGTAGGGGTAGGGGTTAAGTTAGGGTTAAGGTTAGGGGTTGGGGGTAGGGGGTAGGGTTAAATGTGTGCGTGGGTTAGCATTAGGGTTGGGGTTAGGGTTGGGTTGGGGTTAGGATTAGGGTTGGTGTTAGGGTTAGGTGTTGTTTTGGGGTTAGGATTAGGGGGTTGGGTTTAGGGATAGGGTTAGTGTTTGGTTTAGGGTTAGGTTTAGGGTTAGGATTGGCGTTACTCTTGGTTTAGGGTTAGGAGAGGGTTAGGTTTAGGGTTGGGTTGGGGTTTTGGTTGGGGTTAGTGTTAGGGTTAGGGTTAGTGTTTGGTTTGGGGGGTTGGGGTTAGTGTTTGGGGTTGGGGTTAGGGGTTGGGTTTAGGGGGTTGGGGGTTGGGTTAGGTTTGGGTTAAGTTAGATTTATGGTTAGGATTAGGGTTAGGGGTTAGGGTTAAGGTTAGGATTAGGTTTAGGGTTCAGTTTAGGGTTAGGGTTAGGGTTAGCATTAGGGTTAGGGTCCAGGTTTTGGTTAATCTTAGGTTTAGGGTTAGTGTTCGGGATTAGGGTTAGAGTTCTGGTTTAGAGATGGGGTTTCAAAGTGTTAGGTAGGTTGGGGTTAGGGTCGGTTATGGTTAGGGTTAGGTTTAATGCTAAGGCTAGGGCTAGGCCTACGGTTAGGGTTAGTGTTAAGTTTAAGGGTAGGGTTAGGGGTTCTGGTTAGGTTTGGGTTTGGTTTAGGGTTAGCGTTAGGGTTTAGAGTTTAGCGTTATGGCTGGGGTTAGGGGTTAGGGCTAGTGCTAGGGGTTAGATCTGGGGCTGGGGCTAAGGTTGGGGCTTGGGCTTGGGTTAGGGTTGGGGTTAGAGTTGGGTGAGTTTTCCGGTTAACGTTAGGGGTAGGGGTAGGGTTGGGTTAGGTTTAGGTTAGGGTTAGGTGTGAGGGGTAGGTTTGGGTTAGGGTTTAGGGTTAAGGGTGGGGGTAGAGGGTATGGTTGGGTTATGTTTAGGTTTAGACGAGTTAGGGTTAGGGTTAGGGTTAGGGTTCAGTTAGGGTTAGGGGTTAGGGTTAGGGTTAGGGTTAGGTTTGGGTTAAGGTGAGATTTATGGTTAGGATTAGGGTTAGGGTTAGGTTAAGGTTAGGGATTAGGTTTGAGGTTCAGTTTGATAGGTTAGGGTTAGGGGTTAGCATTAGGGTTAGGGTCAGGTTTTGGTTAATCTTAGGTTAGGGTTAGTGTTCAGGATTAGGGTTAGAGTTCTGGTTTAGAGATAGGGTTTCCCAAAGTGTTAGGTTTAGGGTTAGGGTCGGTTATGGTTAGGGTTAGGTTTAATGCTAAGGCTAGGCTGAGCCTACGGTTAGGGTTAGTGTTAAGTTTAAGGGTAGGGTTAGGGGTTCTGGTTAGGTTTTGGGTTTGGTTTAGGGTTAGCGTTAGGGTTGAGAGTTTAGCGTTATGGCTAGGGTTAGGGGTTAGGGCTAGTGCTAGGGTTAGATCTGAGGGCTAGGGCTAAGGTTAGGGCTTGGGCTTGGGTTAGGGGTTAGGGTTAGAGTTGGGTGGGTTTTCTGGTTAACTTTAAGGGTAGGGGTAGGGTTGGGTTAGGTTTAGGTTAGGGTTAGGTGTAGGGGTAGGTTTGGGTTGGGTTTAGGGTTAAGGGTGGGGGTAGAGGTATGGTTGGGTTATGTTTAGGTTTAGACGAGTTAGTGTTAGGGTTGGGGTTAGGGTTAGGGTTACGTTAGGGTTAGGGGTTAGGGTTAGGGTTAGGGTTAGGGTTCAGTGTTAGGTTTTGAGCCAAGGTTAGGGGTTAGGGTTAAGGTTATTGTTAGTGTTAGGGTTAGGGTTATTGTTTAGGGTCAGATTGAGGGTAGTGATCAGGGTTTTGGGAAAGGGTTAGGGTTAGGGTTAAGGGTAGGGTTAGGGATTGAGGTTGAGGGTTACGGTTGGGTTAGGTTGGGTTAGTATTAGGGTTAGGGTTAGTGCTAGGGCTAAATTCCAACCCTTTCACTAACCCTAACCCAATCCTAACCCTAACCCAAACCCCAACAGATACCCCTACACCTATCCCTACCCCTACCCTACCCCTAACACTAAACCTTAAAACTTAACCCAAAGCCTAACCCAACTCTAACCCTAACCCTAATCCTTACCCTCGCCCTAGGCCTAACAATAACCCTAACCCTATCCCTATACCCTGAACCCTAACCGTAACCCTACCCTAACCCAACCCTAACCCCTAACCCTACCCTAACCCTACCCCTACAGCTACCCCTAAACCCTAACCCTAACACTGAGACAAACCCTAACCATAAGCCCTAACCCTAACCATAACCATAAACCTTAAACCTTAACCCAAACCACCTAACCCCCAACCAACCCCAACCCCAACCCTAGCCTAACCCCTAACCCTAACCCACCCTAACCATAATCCAAACCTTACCTTAACCCCTATCCTTAACCCTAACCCTAACCACAACCCCAACCCTAACCCTAAACATACCCTAACTCTAACCTAACCCTAACTCTAACCCTATTCTAACCCTAACCCTAAAACTAAATCTCTTCTAACCCTAACTCTAACAGTAACGCTAACCCTAATCCTATCCCTAACCCCAAACCGAACCCTAAACCCAAACCTACCCTAAGTCTCACCATATCCCTAACCGTAAATCAAAGCCCAACCCTAACATTAACACTAACACTAACCCTATCCCTAACCCTACCCCTAACCCTAACCCTAACCTAGCCCCTAGCCCCAACCCTAGCACTAGCCCTATCCCTAACCCTATCCTTAGGGGCCTAACCCAACCCTACATTCAGCCTTAACCCTAAACCCTAAATGCTAACCCCCTAAAACAAACCCTAACCCTAACCCAGCCCTAACACAAACCCTAATCCTAACCGCAACCCATACCCCTACCCTTACTCCTACCCCTAACCCTACTCCTAACCAACCCTAACCCTAACCCTAACACTAAACCTAACCCTAACACTAACGCTAAACCTAATCCTAACCCCTAACCCTAACCCCAACCCTAACACTAACATTAACCCAAACCCCAACTCTAACTCAAAACCTAGCCCTAACCTAACCCTAACCCTACACCTAACCCTAGCCTAGCCGTAGCCCTACCCCAAGCACTAGCCCTAGACCTAACCCTTTTCTTTAGGCCCAACCCTACTTCTACCTTTAACCCTAATGTTAAGCCCTAAACTCTAACCCTAAGACTAACCTGAACCCTAACCCTAACCCTAACCCCAACCCCTACCCTTACCCATACCCCTACCATTAACCCTAACCTAACCCTATCCTAACCCTAATGCTAACTGTAACACTAACCATTACCCTAAATCTAACCTAACCCAAACCCCAACACATACTCTTACCACTAACCCTACCCCTAACCCTAACCCCTAACCCTAACCCTGGAACCAAACCTTAAACCTAAACCCTGAACCTAAACCTAATCCCAACCCCCAACCCTACCCCTAAACCGTTCCCTCAACCCTAACCCTAACCCTAACCCTATTCTAACCCCTAACCCAAAACGGAAACCTCTTCTGACCGTATCCCTAACCATACCATAACCCCAACCCCTAACCTAACCTAGCCTTAGCACTAGCACTAGCCCTAGGCCTAACCCTATCCCTTGGCCTAACCCTAACCCTATTCTTAACCCTAACTCTAAACCCTAAACCCTAACGCTAACCCTAACCCTGATCCTAACCCTAACCCCAACCCTAACACTAACCATATACTAACCCTAAACCTAACCCTAACCCTAACCCTAATGCTATCCCTAACACTAACCCTAATCCTAACCATAACCCTAACCCCAACCCTAACACTAACCATAACCCTAACACTAACCCTAATCCTAACCTAATCATAACCCAAAATCCTAACACTAACCCCTAACCCTAATCTAAACCTAGCACTAACCCTAAATTCTAACCCTAACATTAACCTTAATCCAATCTAACCTACCCTAACTCCAACCCATACCCACGTACCCCTACCCCTTCCCTAACCCCTAACCCTAACCCTAACCCTAGCCCCTATTCTGACCACTCACCTTAATCCTAACAGTAAACCCTAACACTATCCCCTAACCTAACCCTAACCCTAATAAACTAAACCTAACCATAAATTTATTCTAATGCTAACCCTAAAATTTAAGCTCTTCTACAATCAATCTAACAGTAACGCTAACCCTAACCCTAACCCTAACCGCAACCCCAACCCTAACACTAACCCGGACCCTAACCCTACGCTAACCCTAGGCCTATGGTAACCGTAACCCTAAACCTAATCCTCCCTTCTAACCCTATCCCTAACAGTAATGCTAAACCTAGTCCTATCCCCTAACCCCACCCTAACACTAAACTTAAACCTACCCTAACCCCTAAACCTAGCATAACCCTAAACATAATCCAGCCCTGACCCCTAACCCTGAGCTTAACCTCTAACCCTAACCCTAACCGTACCTAGACGAGGCCTCTTCTAGCCTTAACCCCAAGAGTAATGCTAACCCTAAGCCTAACCCTACCCTAACCCCAACTCGTACCCCTACATTACCCTACCCCTACCCTAGCCTTAAAGCTGCCTAACCCTAGCCATAGCCCTAACGCTAACCCCTACCTCAATCTTAAAGCTAACCCTAACTCTAACACTAACACTAACCTAACCCCTAACCTACCCTAAACCTAACCTAACCCTAACCCTAACCCCTAACCCTAACCCTACCAAAACCCCAACACATACCTCTACCCCTACCCCTAACCATAAACCCTAAACCTAACCCTAAACCTAATCTAAAGCCTGACCCCTAACCTAACCTAAATTATACCCCTAAACCGAAACCTTTCTAACCCTAAACCTAAGAGAAATGCTAACCCTAATCCTAACCCCCTAAACCAACCCCCAACCCCAACCCCAACCCTAACCCTAACCGTACCCTAACCCTACCCTACCCCTAACCTTATTCTAACCCCTAACCCTAAACCAAAACCTCTTAGAACCCTAACCCTAACCGACTCTAACCCTAGCCTAAACCTAATCCTATGCCTAACCCAGCCCCAACCCTAAGCCTATACTTACCCTAAAAATAAACCTAAACCTAACCCTGAACCCTAGCACCTAACCTTACCCATACCCCTACCCCCTAACCCTAACTCAGCACTATCTCCAACCCTAATGCTAACTGTACACTAACCAAAACTGCCCTAAATCGAACCCTAGGTCCTAACCTGAACCCAAACCAATACTCTTAGCACTAAAGCCTGCAAGTAAGCCTATACTAAACACAACCTGGACCAAGTCTAACCTGAGCCTAAACTAACCTAGAACTTCTTTCATTTTTCTTTCTAAAACTGGTTCCTAACTTGCTAACCCTAACCCTAACCTTAACCCTAACCCTATACTCTTCCTAACCCGAAACCGAACATTCTTCTGACCCTACGCCTACTGACTCCTAACCCTAACCCTAATCCTATCCCTAATCCCAACCCGACCCCTAACCCTGAGCAGTGCCTTAAACCTAACCCACCTCCTAGTCCTAGTCTTAGCACTAGCACCCCCAGCCCTAGGCCTAACTCAACCCTCGGTTCAACCCTGATTCTATTGTTACCGTAATAAAACCTAAACCTAACCTTAGCCTAACCTGACCTAAGCTTTAACCCCCCTAACCTAACCGTACACTAACCCTAAACTCAAACTTACAAACCCTAACCCTAATGCTAAACCTAACACTAACCCTAATCTACCTAACCTAACCCTACACACAACCCTAACACAAACCCTAACCTAACCCAAATAACCCCAAAATCAACCCTAACCTCACCCACAACCCTAAGCACTAACCTAAACCCTAACCCCAATATTAACCTTAATCCACCCTAACCCTAACCCTAACTCCAAACCATACACCTACCTACCACTACCCTTAACTCTAACCTAACCTAACCTTGTCCCTAATTCTGACACTCAACTGAATTCTAAAACTAAACCCTAACACCCTATTCTAACCCATCCCCCTAACCACAACTAAACCTAATCCTAACTTTATTCTAATGCTAACCCTAAACCACAAAGATAACTACTCACTCAACCTAACAGTACGCTAATCCTAACCCTACTTTAACCCCAAAACCAACGCTAACCCTGGCCTAGACCTAAAGCCTAGCCTGAACCCGCATCCCTTTATGCTTAAATTTACAGTAACTCTTTGCTCTGACCTGGTAGGCCTGTGCAATACTACTAGGACCCCAGCCCTAGTTTGCTCCTAAACTTGCCTAACCCAAACCCAACCAAACCTACCACAACCCATAACCTTACTCTTAATCCTAACACTCACCCTAACCCTAACCCTAATCTTAACAATAACACCTACCTTAACCCTAATCCCTAACACTAAACTGTAAACTACTAATCCTACCTAACCCTAAACCCTATTAAGTAAACCTATTCCCCTAACTACTGAGGTAGCTCCTATTACATAACCCTAACCCTAACTTCTAACTCCTAAACATAACCGTAACCTAACACAATCCCTAAGCCTAACTCTAACCTAAACTTGCAATAAAACCTAGCATAACCCTAACCCTAGCCCCACTAACTAACCAAGTCTGCAAGCCCGCAACCTAACTTCTCAACCCTATTAGCCTAACCTACCTAACTCTTAACCACACCCCTAACCTCTACCCCTAATACTAACATAACCCTAACATTAACCCTAGCACTATCCCTAACCCTAACCTAAACACTAACCTAACCCTAACCATAACTCCAACCTTAACCCTAACCCCTAGAAGCCCAACACACAACCATAACACGCAAACCTTACAATAAACTGAAATGACTTCTACCCCTAACCCAAGAATAATACTAACCCTAACATTCAACCTTACCACAACCCCAACACCAACCCTAACCTAACCCACCTCAATAAAATCCTATTACTACCTTAACCCCAACCTAAACTACCTACCTTACCATAAGCCTAACCCTAACCCTAACCCATACCCTTACACATACACCTACCCCCCTACCCTAACCAACCCTTCCCTAACCCCAACGTTAACAAACTACTAATAATTACCCTTAATCTAACCCTAACCCTAAACCTACCACTACCCTAACCTAACCCACTACCACTAACACTACCCCTACCCCTAACCCCTAACACAACCTGAACAAACAAGTAACCTAAACTCTAAACCTAACCTAACACAGCCACAGCTACCCTAACCATGCTAACCTAACCTAACCCAACCTAACACTGTTCTAGCCTAATCTTAGAAAACCAAAACCTCTTCTGACCTAGCCCCTAGAAGCGTACCCTAACCTAACCTTAACCTAATCCTTTCCTCACCCCAGCACAGCCCCTCACCCCCTGACATTGCCTAGCCTAGCCTAATCCTAGCCTTGGCACACAGCACTTTAACCTAGGCCTAAACCCCTGTCCCTCTGTCCCTAGCAACCCTAACCTAAAACTAATCCTAGCCTAACCTAATCCTAATACTAACCTAAATTTTAACCCTTTCACTAA
>CAKJTW010000876.1:0-13882 GCA_917880005.1 Nanger dama
TGGGGAAGCCAGTAGTGTGCCTCCAGCACGGCAGAGCTCCAGCCCTGTTCAGAGGCCGATCTGCCAGAGACCCAGGCACGAGGCTGCTCTGCCCTGGGCGAGCCATGCCCAGACTTTCCTAGCTGCTAGGCTTACTGCCAGGGAAGGAGCAGGCTGTGGGTTCCTGGGGTACAGAACAGGCACCTTCGTGACCTCAGCTCCTCTCCTGCCTTTCCTTATGACCTAGGCCAACAGGCCTCCTTGGGGAGGGGATAGGGCCTGGGGCATCCAATCTGCCAAGGATTCCAGCAGTGAGAGTTCTGACAGAGGGAAGGCAAAGGCAACTGGATGACTTCTCCAGAGATTGCTTGGCTGCACAGACCCAGTGCCGCACGGGGAGCACCAGGCTCCCAGTGCCCCTGTGTGGGGTGATGCAGCACCACATCCGGAGAGGGGGCCTTGCGTTCGCCCGCAGCAGTAATGGCCTGACAGACGTGGGGTCCCTAGTACTGTCCTAGCCAGCAGAGGGTACAGGTGTTTTGGGCCCGCCCCTGCGTGACTGGTCTCCCGCCCACAGCCCCAGCTCAGGGGTCCCAGACCCTGAGCCCAGACCTCCAGGAGGCAAGCTAGCGCCCCCGCTTGGAAGATGAGTGCACTCCATGTGGGAAGCGAGCCTCCTTGGGGAAGTCGAGGCAGCCCAGCTGCATGCATCTGCAAGCCCTGATGGGGAAGCCAGTAGTGCGCCTCCAGCACGGCAGAGCTCCAGCTCTGTTCAGAGGCCAATGTGCCAGAGACCCAGGCACGAGGCTGCTCTGCCCTGGGCGAGCCATGCCCAGACTTGCCTAGCTGCTAGGCTTACTCCCTGGGAAGGAGCAGGCTGTGTGTGCCCCGGAGACAGCACGGGCGCCTTCCTGACCTCTGCACCTCTCCTTGCCTTGCCTTATGACCTAGGCCCCAGGTCTCCTTGGGGAGGGGTTAGGGGCTGGTTTTTGCATCTCACTGCCAAGGCGTCCTAGCAGTGAGATCTCTGTCAGAGGGAAAGCAAAGGCAACTGGATGGCTACTCCAGCGGTTGCTTGGCCGCACAGACCCAGCGCCTCACGGGGAGCACCGGGCTCCCAAGGCCCCTGTGTGGGGTGAGCAGCGCCACAACTGGAGAGGGGGCCTTGTTCGCCCTCAGCAAGGGCCTGACATACGTTTGGTCCCTAGTGCACTCCTAGCCATCAGAGACGTGCGCAGGTGTTTTGGGCCTGACACTGCGTGTCTGGGTCTCCCTGCCCAGGGCCCCAGCTCAGGGGAACCAGACTTTGAGCCCAGACCTCCAGGAGGCATGCTGCTGTCCCCGCGTTGAAGCCAAGTGCACTGCATGTGGGAAGCAAGCCTCCTTGAGGGAGGTCTGAGGCAGCCCAGCTGCGTGCATCTGCAAGCCCTAATGGGGAAGACCCGAGTGCACCTCCAGCACAGCGGAGCTGCAGCTCTCCTCAGAGGCCAATCTGGCAGAGCCCCTGGCACCAGGCTGCTCTGCCCTGGGCGAGCCATGCCCAGACTTGCCTAGCAGCTAGGCTTACTGCCTGGGAAGGAGCAGGCTGTGTGGCCCCTGGCAGATGGCACAGGCGCCTTCCTGTCCTGAGGTCTGCTCCTACCTTGCTTTGCAACCTAGGCCCTCAGGCCTCCTTGAGGAGGGGTTAGGGGCTGTTGTCTGCCACACTGCCTAGTGCTCCAGGAGTGAGAGCTCTGTCAGAGGGAAGGCAAGGGCACCTGGATGTCTACTCCAGTGGTCGCTTGGCCGCACAGACCCAACAGCACAGGGAGAGCACCAGGCTCCCAGGGCCCCTGGCTGGGTGAACAGCACCACACCTGGAGAGGGGGCCTCCGTTCACCCCTGGGCATGGCCTGACAGACGGTTGGGTCCCTAGCGCTCTCCTAGCCACCAGAGATGTGTGCATGTGGTTTGGGCCCCACCCCTGCGTGTCTGGTCTCCCTCCCCAGGCCCCAGTCCTAGGGGAACCAGCCAGCGAGCCCAGACCTCCAGGAGGCACGCTGCTAGCGCCCCCGCTTGGAAGCCGAGTGCACAGGATGGGGGAAGCGAGCCTCCTCAGTTGAAGTCCAGGAAGCCCAGCTGGGTGCATCTGCAAGCCCTGAAGGGGAAGGCCCGAGTGCGCCTCCAGCACGGCAGGGCTACAGCTCTCCTCAGTGGCCGATCTAGCAGAGACCCGGGCACAAGGATGCTCTGCCCTGGGCGAGCCTTGGACAGACTTTCCCTAGCTGCTATGCTTACTGCCAGGGAAGGAGCAGTCTGTGGGCATCTGGCAAATGGCGCATGTGCCTTCCTAGCCTGAGCTTTTGCTCCTGCCTTGCCTGGAGACCTAGGCCCCCAGGTCTCCTTGGGGAGGGGTTAGGCGCCTGGTGGTTTCCTCACGGCCAAGGCCTCCTAGAGTGAGAGCTCTGTCAGAGGGAAAGCAAGGGCCACTGGATGGCTTCTCCAGCAGTTGCTTGGCTGCACAGACCCAGTGCCGCACAAAGAGCACCGGGCTCCCAGAGGCCCTTGTGTGGGGTGTGGAGCACCACAGCAGGAGAGGGTGGCTTGTTGCACCCTCGGCAAGGGCCTGACATACGTAGGGGTCCCTAGTGCTCTCCTAGCCATCAGAGACGTGTGCAGGTGGTTTGGGCCTGCCCGTGCATGTCTGGGCTCCCACCCACAGACCCAGCTCAGGGGAACCAGACCCTGAGCCCAGACCTCCAGGAGGCACGCTGCTGCCCCCACCTCGAAGCCGAGTGCACTGCAGGCGGGAAGCAAGCCTCCTCTGGGGAAGTTGAGGCAGCCCAGCTGCGTGCATCTGGAAGCCCTAATGGGGAAGGCCAGTAGTGCGCCTCCAGCACAGCAGAGCTGCAGCTCTCCTCAGAGGCCAATCTGGCAGAGCCCCTGGCACCAGGCGGCTCTGCACTGGGCGAGCCTTGCCCAGACTTGCCTAGCAGCTAGGCTTACTGCCCGGGAAGGGGCAGGCTGTGGGGCACCTGGCAGATGGCACAGGTGCCTTCCTGGCCTGAGCTCCTCTCCTGCCTTGCCTTGCGACCGAGGCCCCCAGGCCTCCTTGGGGAGGGGTTAGGGGCTGGTGGCTTCCACACTGCCAAGTGCTCCAGGAGTGAGAGCCCTGTCAGAGGGAAAGCAAGGGCAACTGGATGGGTTCTCCAGTGGTCGCTTGGCCCCACAGACCCAACAGGGCATGGAGAGTACCAGGCTGCCAGGGCCCCTGGCTGGGGTGAGCAGCGCCACAACGGGGAGAGGGGGTGCTCTGTTGGCTACCGCAGCAAGGGCCTGACCAAAGTTGGTCCCTAGTGCTCTCCTAGCCAGCAGAGGCGTGTACAGGTGGTTTGGGCCCCCCCCCTGCGTGTCTGGGCTCCCGCCCAAGGCCCCAACTCTGGGGAACCAGCCCCTTTAAGCCCAGACCTCCGGGAGGCTGCTGCTGCCCCCGCTTGGAAGCCGAGTGCACAGCATGTGGGGAAACAACCCTCCTCTGGGAAGAAGAGGAAGCCCAGCGGCGTGCATCTGCAAGCCCTGATGGGGAAGCCCCGAGTGTGCCTCCAGCACGGCAGAGCTCCAGCCCTGTTCAGAGGCCGATCTGCCAGAGACCCAGGCACGAGGCTGCTCTGCCCTGGGCGAGCCATGCCCAGACTTTCCTAGCTGCTAGGCTTACTGCCAGGGAGGTAGCAGGCTGTGGGTTCCTGGGGTACAGAACAGGCACCGTCGTGACCTCAGCTCCTCTCCTGCCTTTCCTTATGACCTAGGGCCAACAGGCCTCCTTGGGGGGGGGATAGGGCCTGGGGCATCCAATCTGCCAAGGATTCCAGCAGTGAGAGTTCTGACAGAGGGAAGGCAAAGGCAACTGGATGACTTCTCCAGAGATTGCTTGGCTGCACAGACCCAGTGCCGCACGGGGAGCTCCAGGCTCCCAGTGACCCTGTGTGGGGTGATACTGCCACATCCGGAGAGGAAGCTTGCGTTCACCCTCAGTAATGGCCTGACAGACGTGGGGTTCCTAGTACTGTCCTAGCCAGCCGCAGCAGTACAGGTGTTTTGGGCCCGCCCCTGCGTGACTGGTCTCCCGCCCACAGCCCTAGCTCAGGGTTCCCAGACCCTGAGCCCAGAACTCCAGGAGGCAAGCTAGCGCCCCCGCGTTGAAGATGAGTGCACTCCATGTGGGAAAGCGAGCCTCCTTGAGGGAAGTCTAGGCAGCACAGCTGCATGCATCTGCAAGCCCTGATGGGGAAGCCAGTAGTGTGCCTCCAGCACGGCAGAGCTCCAGCTCTGTTCAGAGGCCAATGTGCCAGAGACCCAGGCACGAGGCTGCTCTGCCCTGGGCGAGCCATGCCCAGACTTGCCTAGCTGCTAGGCTTACTCCCTGGGAAGGAGCAGGCTGTGTGTGCCCCGGAGACAGCACGGGCGCCTTCCTGGACTCTGCACCTCTCTTGCCTTGCCTTGCGACCTAGGCCCCAGGTCTTCTTGAAGAGAGGTCAGGGGCTGGTTTTTGCCTCACTGCCAAGGCGTCCTAGAGTGAGATCTCTGTAAGAGGGAAAGCAAAGGCAACTGGATGGCTACTCTAGCGGTTGCTTCGCCGCACAGACCCAGCGCCTCACACAGAGCACCGGGCTCCCAAGGCCCCTGGTAGGGTGAGCAGCACCACAACTGGAGAGGGGGCCTTGTTTGCCCGCAGCAAGGACCTGACATATTTGGTCCCTAGTGCTCTCCTAGCCATCAGAGACGTGCGCAATTGTTTCGGGCCTGACACTGCGTGTCTGGGGTCCTGCCCAGGGCCCCAGTTCTGGGGAACCAGACTTTGAGCCCAGACCTCCAGGAGGCATGCTGCTGTCCCCGCTTGGAAGCCAAGTGCACTGCATGTGGGAAGCAAGCCTCCTCGCGGAGGTTGAGGCAGCCCAGCTGCGTGCATCTGCAAGCCCTAATAGGGAAGACCCGAGTGCACCTCCAGCACAGCGGAGCTGCAGCTCTCCTCAGAGGCCGATCTGCCAGAGACCCTGGCACCAGGCTGCTCTGCCCTGGGCGAGCCATGCCCAGACTTTCCTAGCTGCTAGGCTTACTGCCAGGGAAGGAGCAGGCTGTGGGCTTCCTGGGGTACAGATGGCACAGGCACCTTCCTGACCTCAGCTCCTCTCCTGCCTTTCCTTATGACCTAGGCCAACAGGCCTCCTTGGGGAGGGGATAGGGCCTGTGGGCATCCAATCTGCCAAGGATTCCAGCAGTGAGAGCTCTGACAGAGGGAAGGCAAAGGCAACTGGATGACTTCTCCAGTGGTTGCTTGGCTGCACAGACCCAGTGCCGCAGGGGGAGCACCAGGCTCCCAGGGACCCTGTGTGGGGTGATACTGCCCACACCCGGAGAGTGAGGCCTGCGTTCACCCTCAGTAATGGCCTGACAGACGGTGGGGTTCCTAGTACTCTCCTAGCCAGCCAGAGATGTGTACAGGTGGTTTGGGCCCCCCCTTGCGTGACTGGTCTCCCGCCCACAGCCCCAGCTCAGGGGACCCAGACCCTGCAAGCCCAGAACTCCAGGAGGCAAGCTAGCGCCCCCGCGTTGAAGCTGAGTGCACAGGATGTGGGAAAGCGAGCCTCCTTGAGTGGAAGTCCAGGCAGCCCAGCTGCATGCATCTGCAAGCCCTGATGGGGAAGCCAGTAGTGTGCCTCCAGCACGGCAGAGCTCCAGCTCTGTTCAGAGGCCAATCTGCCAGAGACCCAGGCACGAGGCTGCTCTGCCCTGGGCGAGCCATGCCCAGACTTGCCTAGCTGCTAGGCTTACTGCCTGGGAAGGAGCAGGCTGTGTGTGCACCTGGCAGACAGCACGGGCGCCTTCCTGGCCTCAGCACCTCTCTTGCCTTGCCTTGAGACCTAGGCCCCAGGTCTCCTTGAGGAGAGGTCAGGGGCTGGTTTTTGCCTCACTGCCAAGGCCTCCTAGAGTGAGAGCTCTGTCAGAGGGAAAGCAAGGGCAACTGGATGGCTTCTCCAGCGGTTGCTTCGCTGCACAGACCCAGTGCCTCACACAGAGCACCGGGCTCCCAAGGCCCCTGAGTGGGGGTGAGCAGCACCACAGCTGGAGAGGGGTGCCTTGTTTGCCCGCAGCAAGGGCCTGACATATATTGGTCCCTAGTGCTCTCCTAGCCATCAGAGACGTGTGCAAGTGTTTCGGGCCTGACACTGCGTGTCTGGGGTCCCGCCCAGGGCCCCAGATCTGGGGAACCAGACCTTGAGCCCAGACCTCCAGGAGGCACGCTGCTGCCCCCACCTGGAAGCCAAGTGCACTGCATGCGGGAAGCAAGCCTCCTCGGCGGAGGTTGAGGCAGCCCAGCTGCGTGCATCTGCAAGCCCTAATAGGGAAGGCCCGAGTGCACCTCCAGCACAGCAGAGCTGCAGCTCTCCTCAGAGGCCGATCTGGCAGAGCCCCTGGCACCAGGCGGCTCTGCCCTGGGCGAGCCTTGCCCAGACTTGCCTAGCAGCTAGGCTTACTGCCCGGGGAGGTGGCAGGCTGTGGGCACCTGGCAGATGGCACAGGTGCCTTCCTGGCCTGAGCTCCTCTCCTGCCTTGCCTTATGACCTAGGCCCTCAGGCCTCCTTGGGGAGGGGTTAGGGCCTGGTGGCATCCAAACTGCCAAGGGTTCCAGGAGTGAGAGCCCTGTCAGAGGGAAAGCAAGGGCAACTGGATGGCTTCTCCAGTGGTTGCTTGGCCGCACAGACCCAGGCAGGGCATGGGGAGTACCAGGCTCCCAGGGCCCCTGTGTAGGGGTGCATACTGCCACATCCGGAGAGGGGTGCTCTGTTGCACCCTCAGTAATGGCCTGACAAACGTGGGGTCCCTAGTGCTCTCCTAGCCAGCAGAGGCGTGTACAGGTGGTTTTGGGCCCACCCCTGCGTGTCTGGGCTCCCGCCCACAGCCCCAGCTCAGGGAACCAGCCCCTGAGCCCAGAACTCCAGGAGGCAAGCTGGCGCCCCGCGTTGAAGCCGAGTGCACAGCATGCGAGGAAAGCGAGCCTCCTCTGGGGAAGAAGAGGAAGCCCAGCGGCGTGCATCTGCAAGCCCTGATGGGGAAGCCAGTAGTGTGCCTCCAGCACGGCAGAGCTCCAGCCCTGTTCAGAGGCCAATCTGCCAGAGACCCAGGCACGAGGCTGCTCTGCCCTGGGCGAGCCATGCCCAGACTTTGCCTAGCTGCTAGGCTTACTGCCTGGGAAGGAGCAGGCTGTGGGTGCCTGGGGGACAGCACAGGCACCTTCCTGACCTCAGCTCCTCTCCTGCCTTGCCTTATGACCTAGGCCACCAGGCCTCCTTGGGGAGAGGTTAGGGGCTGGGGCATGCCTCACTGCCAAGGATTCCTAGCAGTGAGATCTCTGACAGAGGGAAAGCAAAGGCAACTGGATGGCTTCTCCAGAGGTTGCTTGGCTGCACAGACCCAGTGCCGCACGGGGAGCACCAGGCTCCCAGTGGCCCCTGTGTGGGGTGATGCAGCACCACATCCGGAGAGGGGGCCTTGCGTTTGCCCTCAGTAATGGCCTGACCAGACATGTGGGGTCCCTAGTGCTCTCCTAGCCAGCAGAGACGTGCGCAATTGTTTTGGGCCCGCCCCTGCGTGACTGGTCTCCCGCCCAGGGCCCCAGCTCTGGGGACCCAGACCCTGAGCCCAGACCTCCAGGAGGCAAGCTAGCTGCCCCCGCGTTGGAAGCTGAGTGCACTGCATGTGGGAAGCGAGCCTCCTGCGCGGAGGTCGAGGCAGCCCAGCTGCATGCATCTGCAAGCCCTGATGGGGAAGCCCGTAGTGTGCCTCCAGCACGGCAGAGCTCCAGCTCTGCTCAGAGGCCAATGTGCCAGAGACCCAGGCACGAGGCTGCTCTGCCCTGGGCGAGCCATGCCCAGACTTGCCTAGCTGCTAGGCTTACTGCCTGGGAAGGAGCAGGCTGTGGGTGCCCGGGAGACAGCACGGGCGCCTTCCTGACCTCAGCACCTCTCCTGCCTTGCCTTATGACCTAGGCCCCAGGCCTCCTTGGGGAGGGGTTAGGGCCTGGTTTTGGCCTCCAACTGCCAAGGCGTCCTAGAGTGAGAGCTCTGTCAGAGGGAAGGCAAAGGCAACTGGATGGCTACTCCAGCGGTTGCTTGGCCGCACAGACCCAGCGCCGCACGGGGAGCACCGGGCTCCCAAGGCCCCTGGTGGGGTGAGCACCGCCACAACTGGGAGAGGGGGCCTTGTTTCACCCTCAGCAAGGGCCTGACAGACGTGGGGTCCCTAGTGCTCTCCTAGCCATCAGAGACGTGCGCAGGTGTTTTGGGCCTGACACTGCGTGTCTGGGCTCCTGCCCAGGGCCCCAGCTCAGGGGAACCAGACCCTGAGCCCAGACCTCCAGGAGGCATGCTGCTGTCCCCGCTTGGAAGCCAAGTGCACTGCATGTGGGAAGCAAGCCTCCTCTGGGGAGGTTGAGGCAGCCCAGCTGCGTGCATCTGCAAGCCCTGATGGGGAAGACCCGAGTGCGCCTCCAGCACGGCAGAGCTCCAGCTCTCCTCAGAGGCCAATCTGGCAGAGCCCCAGGCACCAGGCTGCTCTGCCCTGGGTGAGCCATGCCCAGACTTGCCTAGCAGCTAGGCTTACTGCCTGGGAAGGAGCAGGCTGTGGGCATCTGGCAGATGGCACAGGCGCCTTCCTGTCCTGAGGTCTGCTCCTGCCTTGTTTTGCAACCTAGGCCCTCAGGCCTCCTTGAGGAGGGGTTAGGGGCTGTTGTCTTCCACACTGCCAAGTGCTCCAGGAGTGAGAGCTCTGTCAGAGGGAAGGCAAGGGCACCTGGATGGCTACTCCAGTGGTTGCTTGGCCGCACAGACCCAACAGCACAGGGAGAGCACCAGGCTCCCAGGGCCCCTGGCTGGGGTGTGCAGCACCACACCTGGAGAGGGGGCCTCCGTTCACCCCTGGGCATGGCCTGACAGACGGTTGGCTCCCTAGCGCTCTCCTAGCCACCAGAGATGTGTGCATGTGGTTTGGGCCTCACCCCTGAGTCTCCGGTCTCCCTCCCCAGCCCCAGCCTAGGTGAACCAGCCAGCAAGCCCAGACCTCCAGGAGGCACGCTGCTAGCCCCCACGCTGGAAGCCGAGTGCACAGGATGAGGGGAAGCGAGCCTCCTCGGGAGTTGAAGTCCAGGAAGCCCAGCTGGGCGTGCATCTCAAAGCCCTGAAGGGGAAGGCCCGAGTGCGCCTCCAGCACGGCAGGGCTACAGCTCTCCTCAGTGGCCGATCTAGCAGAGAGCCGGCACAAGGCTGCTCTGCCCTGGGCTAGCCTTGCCCAGACTTTCCTAGCCGCTATGCTTACTGCCAGGGAAGGAGCAGTCTGTGGGCATCTGGCAGATGGTGCAGGTGCTTTCCTAGCCTGAGCTCTTGCTCCTGCCTTGCCTTGAGACCTAGGGCCCCAGGCCTCCTTGGGGAGAGGTTAGGGGCCTGGTGGTTTCCACTCGGCCAAGGCCTCCTAGAGTGAGAGCTCTGTCAGAGGGAAAGCAAGGGCCACTGGATGGCTTCTCCAGCAGTTGCTTGGCTGCACAGACCCAGTGCCTCACAAAGAGCACCGGGCTCCCAAGGCCCCTGTGTGGGGTGTGAGACCGCCACAGCCGGAGAGGGTGGCTTGCGTTCACCCTCGGCAAGGGCCTGACATACGTGGGGTCCCTAGTGCTCTCCTAGCCATCAGAGACGTGTGCAGGTGGTTCGGGCCCGCCCGTGCATGTCTGGGCTCCCACCCACAGACCCAATCAGGGGAACCAGACCCCGAGCCCAGACCTCCAGGAGGCACGCTGCTGCCCCCACCTCGAAGCCGAGTGCACTGCAGGCGGGAAGCAAGCCTCCTCGGGGAAGTTGAGGCAGCCCAGCTGCGTGCCTCTGGAAGCCCTAATGGGGAAGGCCCGTAGTGCGCCTCCAGCACAGCAGAGCTGCAGCTCTCCTCAGAGGCCAATCTGGTAGAGCCCCTGGCACCAGGCGGCTCTGCACTGGGCGAGCCATGCCCAGACTTGCCTAGCAGCTAGGCTTACTGCCCGGGAAGGGGCAGGCTGTGTGTGCACCTGGCAGATGGCACATGTGCCTTCCTGGCCTCTGCACCTGCTCCTGCCTTGCCTTGCAACCGAGGCCCTCAGGCCTCCTTGAGGAGGGGTTAGGGGCTGGTGGTTGCCACACTGCCTAGTGCTCCAAGAGTGAGAGCCCTGTCAGAGGGAAAGCAAGGGCAACTGGATGGGTTCCCAGTGGTTGCTTGGCCCCACAGACCCAACAGGGCATGGAGAGCACCAGGCTGCCAGGGCCCCTGGCTAGGGTGTGCAGAGCCACAACGGGAGAGGGGGCCTCTGTTGGCTACCGCAGAAACAGCTTGACCAAAGTTGGTCCCTAGTGCTCTCCTAGCCAGCAGAGGCGTGTACAGGTGGTTTCGGGCCCGACCCCTGCGTGTCTGGGCTCCCGCCCAAGGCCCCAGCTCTGGGGAACCAGCCCCTAAGCCCAGACCACCGGGAGGCTGCTGCTGGCGCCCGCTTGGAAGCCGAGTGCACAGCATGCGAGGAAACTACCCTCCTCTGGGAAGAAGAATAAACCCAGCGGCGTGCATCTGCAAGCCCTGATGGGGAAGCCCCTAGTGTGCCTCCAGCACGGCAGAGCTCCAGCCCTGTTCAGAGGCCGATCTGCCAGAGACCCAGGCACGAGGCTGCTCTGCCCTGGGCGAGCCATGCCCAGACTTTCCTAGCTGCTAGGCTTACTGCCAGGGAGGTAGCAGGCTGTGGGTTCCTGGGGTACAGAACAGGCACCGTCGTGACCTCAGCTCCTCTCCTGCCTTTCCTTATGACCTAGGCCAACAGGCCTCCTTGGGGAGGGGATAGGGCCTGGGGCATCCAATCTGCCAAGGATTCCAGCAGTGAGAGTTCTGACAGAGGGAAGGCAAAGGCAACTGGATGACTTCTCCAGAGATTGCTTGGCTGCACAGACCCAGTGCCGCACGGGGAGCTCCAGGCTCCCAGTGACCCTGTGTGGGGTGATACTGCCACATCCGGAGAGGAAGCTTGCGTTCACCCTCAGTAATGGCCTGACAGACGTGGGGTTCCTAGTACTGTCCTAGCCAGCAGTACAGGTGTTTTGGGCCCGCCCTTGCGTGACTGGTCTCCCGCCCACAGCCCTAGCTCAGGGTTCCCAGACCCTGAGCCCAGAACTCCAGGAGGCAAGCTAGCGCCCCCGCGTTGAAGATGAGTGCACTCCATGTGGGAAAGCGAGCCTCCTTGAGGGAAGTCTAGGCAGCACAGCTGCATGCATCTGCAAGCCCTGATGGGGAAGCCAGTAGTGTGCCTCCAGCACGGCAGAGCTCCAGCTCTGTTCAGAGGCCAATGTGCCAGAGACCCAGGCACGAGGCTGCTCTGCCCTGGGCGAGCCATGCCCAGACTTGCCTAGCTGCTAGGCTTACTCCCTGGGAAGGAGCAGGCTGTGTGTGCCCCGGAGACAGCACGGGCGCCTTCCTGGACTCTGCACCTCTCTTGCCTTGCCTTGCGACCTAGGCCCCAGGTCTTCTTGAAGAGAGGTCAGGGGCTGGTTTTTGCCTCACTGCCAAGGCGTCCTAGAGTGAGATCTCTGTAAGAGGGAAAGCAAAGGCAACTGGATGGCTACTCTAGCGGTTGCTTCGCCGCACAGACCCAGCGCCTCACACAGAGCACCGGGCTCCCAAGGCCCCTGGTAGGGTGAGCAGCACCACAACTGGAGAGGGGGCCTTGTTTGCCCGCAGCAAGGACCTGACATATTTGGTCCCTAGTGCTCTCCTAGCCATCAGAGACGTGCGCAATTGTTTCGGGCCTGACACTGCGTGTCTGGGGTCCTGCCCAGGGCCCCAGTTCTGGGGAACCAGACTTTGAGCCCAGACCTCCAGGAGGCATGCTGCTGTCCCCGCTTGGAAGCCAAGTGCACTGCATGTGGGAAGCAAGCCTCCTCGCGGAGGTTGAGGCAGCCCAGCTGCGTGCATCTGCAAGCCCTAATAGGGAAGACCCGAGTGCACCTCCAGCACAGCGGAGCTGCAGCTCTCCTCAGAGGCCAATCTGGCAGAGCCCCTGGCACCAGGCTGCTCTGCCCTGGGTGAGCCTTGCCCAGACTTGCCTAGCAGCTAGGCTTACTGCCTGGAAAGAGCAGTCTGTGGGCATCTGGCAGATGGCACATGCGCCTTCCTGTCCTGAGGTCTGCTCCTACCTTTTTGCAACCTATGCCCTCAGGCCTCCTTAAGGAGGGGTTAGGGCCTGTTGTCTTCCACACTGCCTAGTGCTCCAGGAGTGAGAGCTCTGTCAGAGGGAAGGCAAGGGTACCTGGATGTCTACCCAGTGGTCACTTGGCCGCACAGACCCAACAGCACAGGGAGAGTACCAGGCTTCCAGGGTTCCTGGCTGGTTGTACAGCTCCACACCTGGAGAGTGGGCCTCCGTTCACCCCTGGGCATGGCCTGACAGACGGTTGGCTCCCTAGCACTCTCCTAGCCACCAGAGATGTGTGCATGTGGTTTGGGCCCACCCCTGAGTCTCCAGTCTCCCCCCACACCCCAGCCTAGGTGAACCAGCCAGCAAGCCCAGATCTCAAGAAGGCCCCCTTAGCGCCCACGCTTGAAGCCGAGTGCACAGGATGAGGGGAAGCGAGCCTCCTCAGTTGAAGTCCAGGAAGCCCAGCTGGGTGCATATTCAAACCCTGAAGGGGAAGGCCCGAGTGCGCCTCCAGCACGACAGGGCTACAGGTCTCTCAGTGGCCGATCTAGCAGAGAGCCGGTTCAAGGATGCTCTGCCCTGGGCTATCCTTGGACAGACTTCCCAGTCGCTATTCTTACTGCCAGGGAAGGAGCAGTCTGTGGGCATCTGGCAAATGGCACATGTGCTTTCCTAGCCTGAGTTTTTGCTCCTGCCTTGCCTGGAGACCTAGGGCCCCAGGTCTCCTTGAGGAGAGGTTAGGCGCCGGTGGTTTCCTCACGGCCAAGGCCTCCTAGAGTGAGAGCTTTGTCAGAGGGAAAGCAAGGGCCAATGGATGGCTTCTCCAGCAGTTGCTTCGCTGCACAAACCCAGTGCCTCACAAAGAGCACCGGGCTCCCAAGGCCCCTGAGTGGGGTGTGGAGCACCACAGCAGGAGAGGGTGGCTTCTTTTGCCCCTGGCAAGGGCCTGACATATATGGGTCCCTAGTGCTCTCCTAGCCATCAGAGACGTGTGCAAGTGGTTCGGGCCTGACCGTGCATGTCTGGGTTCCCACCCACAGACCCAATCAGGGGAACCAGACCTCGAGTCCAGACCTCCAGGAGGCACGCTGCTGCCCCCACCTCGAAGCCGAGTGTACTGCAGGCGGGAAGCAAGCGTCCTCGGGGAAGTTGAGGCAGCCCAGTTGCGTGCCTCTGGAAGTCCTAATAGGGAAGGCCCGAGTGCACCTCCAGCACAGCAGAGCTGCAGCTCTCCTCAGAGGCCAATCTGGTAGAGCCCCTGGCACCAGGCGGCTCTGCACTGGGCGAGTCTTGTCCAGACTTGCCTAGCAGCTAGGCTTACTGCCCGGGAAGGGGCAGTCTGTGGGCATCTGGCAGATGGCACATGTGCCTTCCTGGCCTGAGCTCTGCTCCTACCTTGCCTTGCAACCGAGGCCCTCAGGCCTCCTTAGGGGAGGGGTTAGGGAATGGTGGCTTCCACACTGCCTAGTGCTCCAGGAGTGAGAGCCCTGTCAGAGGGAAAGCAAGGGCAACTGGATGGGTTCCCAGTGGTCGCTTGGCCCCACAGACCCAACAGGGCATGGAGAGTACCACGCTGCCAGGGCCCCTGGCTAGGTGTGCAGAGCCACAACGGGGGAAGGGGGTGCTCTGTTGGCCCCCGGAAACAGCTTGACCAAAGTTGGTCCCTAGTGCTCT
>CAKJTW010000877.1:0-13851 GCA_917880005.1 Nanger dama
GAAATAGAAAATAATTTAAAATTGAGTAGGAATTAGTAAATGCCAGAAATCTGAACCAGAGGTGATCAAGAAAATGTAGGTAACAGAGCCCAGAGGACTTTTGAGAACACAGAGCTACTCTGATAACTGTAGTGGGAGATACATATCATACATTTGTCCAGTCCTATAGAAAATACATATCAAGTGAGCCTAAAGTAAGTGATAAACTTTGGGTGATAATGATGTGTCAATGTAAATTCATCTAGTGTAAAAATATAGGGGATGTTGATAGTGCTTAATGGAGCAACAATACAACAACGAAAAATCTCTTCACCTTCTGCTTAACTTTGCTGTGAACCTAAAACTTCTCACAATAAAGTGTATTTTTTTTAGATTATTTACTTTTATTTTTAGCTTAGAAATTTTAAAATTAGGGGTATAATTGCTTCACAAATGTTGTGTTAGTGTCTGCTGTACAACAAAAGTGAATTAGCTCACATGTATACATAATATTCCCTCCCTCTTGGACTTCCCGCCCACCCCACCCCCACCGCACCCATCTAGGTCATCACAGGGCACCAAGCTCAGCTCCCTGAGCCTACAGCATGTTCCCATTAGCTAGTTATTTCACACATGGTAGTGAACATGTGTCAACATTACTCTTCGAACTTATCCCCCTCCCCCCCGCCTCAGACTCCATATCCACACGTCTGTTCTCTACATCTGTGTCTCTGTTTCCTGCTTTGTAAATAAGATTGTCTAAATCAGATGTTTTTTTCAGATGCCATGTATATGCGTCAATATACTATGTATATTTTTAAGTGAAAGAAAAATCAGCAATTATTATCTTAAACATATAAAATTAAAATTTCAGTATAAAAAAATATAGATCACCAAGCAATGAACAAATGTACTAAGAAGAATTTTGGATAGGATTTGAGTAAGAAAATTTTAAATATCAATGATTCATAAGGTAAGAATTCAGCATAGCATAATAATACACTCCAAGTCTACCTATGCTGTTGCAAAAGGAAAAACTTCATTCTTTTTTATGCTGAATAATATTCCATTATATATGTATGCGCACACATACCACATCTTCTTTAACCATTAATCTGTTGAACACTTAGTTTGCTTCCATATCTTTGGCTATCATAAGTAATGCTACTGTGAACACTGGGGAGTATATGCCTTTTTGAATTAATTATTTTCTTTTCTTCAGGTAGGCTACCTGGGTGAATTGTACACCTCAAACTAACACCAACTTATTTTAAACAACAATCAAAAAATAAATAAAAATTTAAAAATAAAAACAAATACAATTATGTGTTATGTAACAAAAAGTTTATGGGCCTAGAAATAATTGATATATAAAACAAAATTCAGTTCAGTTCTGTCGCTCCAGTCGTCTCCAACTCTGCGACCCCATGAAATCGCAGCACGCCAGCCCTCCCTGTCCATCACCAGCTCCCGCAGTTTACCAAACTCACGTCCATCGAGTCGGTGATGCCATCCAGCCATCTCTCATCCTCTATCGTCCCCTTCTCCTCCTGCCCCCAATCCCACTCCAGTATCAGAGTCTTTTCCAATGAGTCAGCTCTTCACAGAGGTGGCCAAAGTACTGGAGTTTCGGCATTAGCATCAGTCCTTCAAAGAAACCCAGGACTGATCTCCTTCAGGATGTTTAGTTGAATCCCCTTGTGATCCAGACCTCTCAGAGTCTTCTCCAACACCACAGTTCAAAAGCATAAATTCTTCAGTGTTCAGCTTTCTTTACAGTCCAACTCTCACATCCACACATGACCACTGGAAAAACTGTAGCCTTGACTAGATGGACCTTTGTTGGCCAAGTAATGTCTCTGCTTTTTAATATGCTGTCTCGTTGGTCATAACTTTATTCAAGTTGTAAGCATCTTTTAATTTCATGGCTGCAGTGCTCTGCAGTGATTTTGGAGCCAAAGAATAAAGTCTCACACTGCTTCCACTGTTTCCCCATCTATTTCCCATGAAGTGATGGGACCAGATGCCATGATATTAGTTTTCTGAATGTTGAGCTTTAAGCCAACCTTTTCTCTCTCCTCTTTCACTTTCATCAAGAGGCTCTTTAGCTCCTCTTCACTTTCTGCCATAAAGGTGGTGTCATCTGCATATCTGAGGTCCGTCACTAGCTGCGCTGGACCGCACAGAAGTGTGTCCGAGAGGCGCTCCTCACCCGAGGTCAGGGGCAGTGGCTGAGAGGAGCTACCCCAAGTCCAAGGTCAGGGGTGGCCGCCTAGAGGAGCAACTCAATGTCCAAGGAGCAGTGGCTGCATGGGCGCAGGAGGGCCAAGAGAAGCTACTCCATGTTCAAGGTCAGGAGGGCGGCCGTGAGGAGATACCCTCATTCAAGGTAAGAGAAACCCAAGTAAGATGATAGGTGTTGCAAGAGGGCATCAGAGGACAGACACACTGAAACCATAATCACTGAAAACTAGTCAATTTGATCACATGGACCACAGCCTTGTCTAACTCAATGAAATTAAGCCATGCCATGTGGGCCATCCAAGACGGGGGGTCATGGTGGAGAGAGGCCTGATAGAATGTAGTCCACTGGAGAAGGGAATGGCAAACCACTTTAGTATTCTTGCCTTGAGAATCCCATAAACAGTATGAAAACAAAATTAGAATTAATTAATTGGAATTTATTTTGCTATGAATGACTAATGAAGGTATAATAAATTAGCTTAGTGTAAACTAGTAAGAATTGATGCCTTTGAACTGTGGTGTTGGAGAAGACTCTTGAGAGTCCCTTGGATTGCAAGGAGATTCAACCAGTCCATCCTAAAGGAAATCAGTCCTGAGTGTTTATTGGAAGGACTGATGCTGAAGCTGAAGCTCCAATACTTTGGCCACCTGATTAGAAGAGCTGACTCATTTGAAAAGACCCTGATTCTGGGCAAGATTGAAGGTGGGAGGAGAAGGGGATGACAGAGGATGAGATGGTTGGATGGCATCACCAACTCGATGGACATGAGTTTGAGTAAACTCTGGGAGTTGGTGATGGGTAGGGAAGCCTAGCGTGCTGCAGTCCATGGGGTCGAAAAGAGTCAGACATGACTGAGCGGCTGAACTGAACTGAAACTAATAAGCTTATACTATTTTAAAATATATCTCATTCTGAATCAGAAATAATAAGTAATACAGACTTTAAAAGTTTAATTCTAAAAAATAAAGGCTTTGTTAATATATAATATAGTGCTATTTGAAAGTTACCTAATTGAAAAATCAAATTTCTTCAGCACATAATTTGCAAGGAAAATAATGAACAGAGAAACTTACACATTTAAAACAAAACTGAAGAACCATATAAACTAAAATGCTAGGCTTTTTTGGATTCATATTCAAACTAAACAACTATTTAAAAAATTCTTGTGAGACAATCAGAACAAATGAACAGTGACTGTATTAAGCAATTATTTACCTAACTCTTAGGTATGGTAATGGTATTGTTTTTATATTTCCAGGGTTATTATATTTTAGATTTTCATAGTAAAATATTTAGGAATGAAATGCCATAATATCTAAGATTATTTTTAAAAGAATCCAGTAAGCAATGAATATTAACTGGGTGAATTTACAGAATTGTCCATGAATTGGTCTTTGTTAAAACTGGACTATTGATACATGGTACTGTTCTCCTACTACTGTATATAGTTGAAATTTTCCATAATACAATGGTATTTTTAAGTATTCAGGAATGCCCAAAGAAGAAGTAAGCAGAGAAACATTCTATTTGAAGTTATGCTGGTTTTTAATGTTTTCCTCATTTTTATTACAGTTAGGAAACCCAAAGAGTTCAAATCCTGCTCAAGAGCACAGAACCTCTCAGATATGTAACCCTAAAGAGTGTGCACGCCACAAGGAATAACAGAAAAGGAAAGCAAAGTTAATGCTCACTTTGTTACTGGCTGAACTAAGCCCCAGACTTTATTGATATGATTATTAGCTCAGTCTATCATTCACAAATGGTCATTAAGCAGCAATGCTGTGATACATACCATACTACATTCCAAGTGTATTTTTAAATAGATTTATTTATTTATTTTTGGCTGCACTGGGTCTTCGTTGCAGCACACAGACTGTCTCTAGTTTTGGAGAGAGCAGGAGCTACTCTCTAGTTGTGGTGAGCCAGCTTCTCACTGTGCTGGCTTCTCTTGTTGTGGAGCGTGGACTCTAGGGCTCAGTGGCCTTCAGCAGCTGCAGCACACCGGCTCAGTAGTTGCGCATACAGGCTCAGCTGCCCCAGTAGCATGGGATTCTCCCTGACCAAGGATCAAACCAGTGTCTCCTGCACCAGCAGGTGGACTCTCTACCACTGACTGGACCTCCAGGAAGTCCCCCAAGTGTATTAATGTCATATGTGAAGAGATACATTCATTGTCTTTGAAGAATTTACACTCCAGTAGGAGGAAATATACACATATGGAATAATTTCACAAATACATAATTATAAATGCTAAGGAAAATAGAAATGCAATATAATAAAGTATTACACAGAAACCAAGTATAATTTGGTAGAGTTAGAGAAGACTTGAATAAAGTGAGATGAAATAATATAGTTTATAGTAAGTGAAGGACAAGATTAAGGAGGGCAGAGCACATGTTTGAGAAAATTTTCCAGTACAAAAGAGATTATGAAAATAAAATTATCACAGACTTAGTAAAAAAGTTTATGTAAGAGCAAGAAAGTTATTTAAATTCTTTCTAATTAGAATCCTAATGAAAAGAAATTGTATTTTTAAAAATAATAATGAAAGGCTAAAAGGGAAAATGTAATAGAAAGATTGAAAATTAAATAAACAAAATCTCCTGAAAAAGAAGACAAAGAAATGTAATATATGGTAAAAAATATAAAGCACAGAGACTCGACCTCAGAAAATCAAGTAACAGAGCTAGAGAAAGAGCAACATGAAGGAGGAAAGTTATAAAAACAAGTAAAGGAAAATTTTCCAGTTATGAATGACTCTAATTCGATACGTGAGAATGAGGACTTTCATATATTTAGCAAAATTAATGAAAAGACTCATCACTACATACATTTTAAAATTTTTAAAGTCATTTTAAAGTTCTGAACTCCTTCATGGATCACTACCACGTGGCAAACGGAATAGCATAATTCAGTGAAGCCATGAGCCATGTCATGTATGGCCACCCAAGATGAACAGGTCATAGCAAATAGTTCTGATAAAATGTTATCCACTGGAGGAGGTAATGCCATACTACTCCAGTATACTTGCTGTGAGAGAGAACCCCATAGAACTGTATTAAGAGGCAAAATATAAGACACGGAAAGATGGGCCCAACTCCCTCCCGGGTCAGAAGGTGCTACTGGGGAAGAGCAGAGGACAACTACTAATAGCTCCAGAAAGAATGAAGCAGGTGGGCCAAAGCAGAAACTACACTCAGTTGTGGATGTGTCTGGCGATGAAAGTAAAATCTGATGCTGTAAAGAACAGTATTACATAGGAACCCAGAATACTAGGTTAGGTAAACTAGATGTGGTCAAGCAGGAGATGGCAAGAGTAAACATCAGCATCTTAGGAATCAATGAACTGAGACAGACAGGAATGGGTGAATTTAATTCAGATGACCACTATGTCTACTACTGAAAAACTGTTGCTGAAGGACACCAGGATTCTTGGCCTCCAGAGGAGAAGAATTCAATCCAGGCCCAGAGATGAGACCTGATCACTCAGAGCGTTTGTATAATAAAGTTTTGTTAAAGTATAAAAAGGATAGAGAAAGCTTAAAGAGTATCCCCATGCTAATCTTTAGCTGGATGTTATATAGCTACTGCTGCTGCTGCTGCTAAGTTGCTTCAGTAGTGTCCAACTCTGTGTGACCTCGTAGACGGCAGCCCGCTCAGACTCCTCATCCCTGGGATTCTCCAGGCAAGAATACTAGAGTGGGCTGCGATTTCCTTCTCCAATGCATGAAAGTGAAAAGTGAAAGTGAAGTCGCCCAGTCGTGTCCAACTCTTAGCAACCCCATGGACTGCAGCCTACCAGGCTCCTCCATCCATGGGATTTTCCAGGCAAGAGTACTGGAGTGGGGTGCCATTGCCTTCTCCGGTATAGCTACTAGCAGTCTGCTAATTAAAGAAAGGAAATGTCTCAAAACTCAGAGAAAGGTACTAGGCCCCCACCCCACAAGATGCATTTTGAGATAATCTTTGGTACCAGGTGAGTCATCCCGGGCCTTAAAATGATTGAGATGAATCTTGAAGAAAGGCAGATTCTCATAAAAATATATAGTGTCATTAACATAGATTAAGAGAACAATGTATGAGTATAACATACTGGTTTGTCAATTTGGTTCTGAGCTTTTAGGCAGAACTGACTTGAAGACAAAGTCTGGGGTAAATGCATAGTACATTAACATAGCTTAAGACAAATTTTCCATAAGAAAAATGCATCGGTTACCTCAAGGTTTGAGAAAAGTTAAGCTCAGCTGGAAACCAAGTGTCATTATGGCAACACAAGAGTTTTAAGATAAAACCTCAAATTTGTATAGAGAAGGGGAAAAATGTAAAACTAGTTTGTTTCTTCCTGCTGCTTAAGAGAAAGATAAAAAAATGCCTGACACTTGCATTATTTCCTTCGTTGGGAGACCCCTGGCCTTCCTGTCTGGTTATCTGTCAGTATTGTGGACAAAACTTCACAGAAGAAACAGAGTACTTCGAGTAATCGACATATATCCCAGCACATATATCTTAGGTGCAACTCTAAAAACAACAGAATGATCTTGGTTTGTTTCTAAAAAATCATTCAACGTCACGACAATACAAGCTCCATGCCTAAACTGCGATGCAGAAGAAGCTGAAGCGATTCAGTTCTATGAAGACTAGAAGATCCTTTCTAGAACTGTTGTAGGAAGTGGTGACCCCTTCCAGGGCCCGAAACTGCCTGGTTCAACACTCAGGAATGAATTGTCTACAGACACACAAAAATAATAAAGCAAGAGAGATTTTATTGGGAAAGGGGCACCCAGGTGGAGAGCAGTAGGGTAAGAGAAACCAGGAGAATAGCTCTGTCACGTGGTCAGGCAGTCTCGGTTTTATGGTGATGGGATTCGCTTTCCGCGTTGTCTCAGCCAATCATTCTGACTCAGAGTCCTTCCTAAAGTGGTGCAGGCCCTATTTAGTCAAGATGGATGCCAGAGAGAACACCTGGGAGGTGGTCAGACAGGTGGTATTCCGTTTGACCTTTCCCAAACTTTTCTGGTTGGTGGATGCTTATTAGTTCCCTGGGCCTTACCAGCGGACCTCCTGTCACGAGTCCATGCAAATGGGTTGTTAGAGGTGCCTGGCCAGGAAGGGCGGTTTCAATCGATGTGCTTCCCCTAACAGAACTAGTCAGAAGGAGAAACAGATAGAAGGAGGCTCTATCTTGAAAGCTAGACTCCATCTTGGGCCCAGCTGTGGACCCTTGAACTATATGCCCAGTATTTATGGAAACGACAGACCAATCAAACCAACCTCCCCAGATGGAAGAGCCCCAGGGCTCGTGATCTAGACTCTCCATTGCCTAAAAGAATACACTAATTATCTGTGCAATCTAAAACAAAATCATAAATTCTATTATGCTTATTGGGGTATGACCACAGGCCTATTGTCCACTGAGCCAACTACCTAGGCTTACAAGGACACGAATTTGCGAAGAATTAATAACGCATATGAATCACAGGTTACCTTTGACTGTATCTTTCCCTTGTTCAGACTAGTTTCAGGAATTGGGGGAGGTGAGTTTGAACATGTACACTGGATAAGTATATAGGGTTTTCACAAAACTGGCACAGGCCCTGGCTGAGAGGAGACTCTGCCTTTGGCCTGATGGTGTAATAAACAGCACTTCACTATCTGCATCGTCCCTGATAATTTGTTTCCTGAAACACTGGCTACAAACACTAACACCAAAAGATATGTCCTATTCACCACAGGGGATTGGAATGCAAAGTAGGGAAGCTCGGGAGATGCCTGGAGTAACAGGCAAGTTTGGCCTAGAGACAAAAATGAAGCAGGGACTAACTTTGAATTCTGCCAACAGAATGCACTGTTCATAGCAAAACACCCTTTTTCCAACAATACACAAGAAGATTCTAGAGTATGGACATCACCAAATGGCTGGAATACCAAAATCAGACTGATTATATTCTTTGTAGCTGAAGATGGAGAAACTATATACAGCCCAGCAGAAACAAAACCTGGAATTGATTGTACCTCAGATCATCAGCTTAGTTCTCATAGCAAAATTCAGGCTTAAACTAAAGAAAGTGGGGAAAACTGCTAGGCCAGTCAGGTACAACTTAAATCAAATTCCCTATGAATATACAGTGGAGGTTATAAATAGACTCCAAAGTTAGATCTAGTAAACAGAATGCCTGAAGAACTATGCAAGTGGTTCATAATATTGTACAGGAGACAGTGAACAAACCATTCCAAGGAAAAAAAATGCAAGAAGGGAAAGTGCTTGTCTGAGGAGGAGAGCACATAAATAGTTCCTACAAATAAATAGAAAAGAAGAAGCAAAAGCAAGGGAGAAAGGAAAATTTTACCCAACTAAATGCAGAATTCAGAGAATAGAGGAGGGAATATAAAAGCAAGGGGTTCAACAATGCAAAAAAATAGAGAAGGAAACAAAGAGATCTCTCAAAGAAAACTAGAAATATTAAAAGACATTTCATCCAAAGATAGGCACAATGAAGGAGAGAAACAGTAAAGACCTAATAGAAGCTGAATAGATTGCAAGAATACAAGAAAGAACTGAACAAAAGACCTTAATGATCTGAATAACCACAATGGTGTGGTCACTCACCCTAGAGCCCAGACTTCTGGAGTGTGAAGTCAACTGGGCCTTAGAGGCTTTCTGCCAATAAAGCTAGTGGAGGTGATGGAATTCCAGCAGGAAGACTATTTAAAATCTAAAAGATGATGTTATTAAGTGCTGCACTCAATATGTAAACAAATTTGGAAAACCCAGCAGTGGTCACAGAGGGCTGGAGAAGTTAAATCACTCATCCCAATCCCCAAGGGCAGTACTAAGAAGTGTTCAAGGCACCAGACAATTGCACTCATTTCCAAAACCGGTAAGGTTATACTCCAAAATCCAGCAAGCTAGGCTTCAGCAGTATGTGAACTGAGAACTTCAGACTCAACCTGGGTTTAGAAAAGGCAGAAAGGAACCCGAAATCAAATTGCCAACATTCACTAGATCTTAGAAAACAAAATTTCAGAAGAGCATCTACCTCTACTTTAAGTGACTATACACTAAAACCTTTGACTGTATGGAACATAACAAACTGTGGAAAACTCTTAAGAGATGGGAATACCAGACCATCTTACCTGTCTCCTGAGAAACCTGTATGCAGGTCCAAGCTTAACATTGTTATGGAGAAACTGACAGGTTCAGGATTGAGAAAAGTGTATGACAAGGTTGTTTATGATTACCCTGTTTATTTAATTTATATTCAGAGCACATTAGTAAAAAAGTTGGCTTGGGTAAGTTACAGGCTGAGAGTAAGATTGTCCCAAAATATCAACAACCTCTGATATGCGGATGACACCACTCTAATAGTAGAAGTGAAGAGGAACTGAAGAGTCTCTTGATGAGGATAAAGCAGAGTGAAAAAGCTGGCTTAAAAACTCAATATTAAAAAAACTAAGATCATGGCATCCGGCCTGATCACTTCAAGGCAAGTAAAGGGGAAAAGGTGGAAGCAGTGACAGATTTCCTCTTCTTGGGCTGTAAAATCACTGTGGATGGTGACTGCAGCCATGAAATTAGAAGATGACTGCTTCTTGGAAGGAAAGCTATGACAAACCTAAACTGTGTTAAAAAGCAAAGAGATCATTTTGCAAAAAAGGTCTATATAGTCAAGGCTATGTTCTTTCCCGTGTCACCTACGAATGTGAGAGAAGTCAGAGCACCAAAGAAATGATGCTTTTGAACTGTGGGTGTTGGAGAAAACTCTTGAGAGTTTTGAACAGCAAAACTTGCTCCCTTGGAGCAGCAAGGAGATCAAACCAGTCAATCATATATGAGGTCAACCCTGAATACTCATTGGAAGAACTGATGCTGAAGCCAAATCTCCAATACTCTGGCCACCTGGTGTGAACAGCTAACTTGTTGGAAACAACCCTGATGCTGTGGAAAGATTGAGGCAAGAAGAAGAAGGGGATGTCAGAGGATGAGATGATTGGATGGCATCACCAATTCAATGGACATGAACTTGGGCAACCTCCAGAAGATGGGTGAGGGACAAGGAAGCCTGGCATGGAGTCATGAAGAGTCAGACACGACTTGGAGACTGAACAACAACAAAATTCTGAAAATCTCAAGTGTTAAAAAGATCATCTCAGTAGAGGAAACAAAACAAAACAAACAAAACAGACCTATGTTAAACTGTCAAATGCTTCTATCATTAAGAAATGAGAAACACCTCTAAGTTCTAACGGAAAATTATTTTCTGTTAGTAAATATATACCTTTGCAAAATCACAATCAGGTATGAAGACAGAATATAAGTACTGTTAGACGTAAAGGATACAAAATGAACCTACCACATACAATTTTATTGGAAACTGATTAAGAATGTGACTCCAGTAAAGTGAGGTCGTTAATCAGGAAATAAGAAGGTACTGGGGAATGACATCAGTAACATGATTGAAAAAGAGTCTTTCACTCATATTCCCTCTCAACAACAACTTGACATCCATCCATGGACAAACAAGTCTTTGTGGAAGCTATGGGATCCAACATGATATGCTAAAGAATCCAGGAGGAGTCTCACCCACCCATCCATCACATAACAAGCATACAGAAACTGGTCATGGCTAGGGACCCTGCAATGGCCCATAAACTGGTTCAGAGATTCTTAGCTATGATCTGGAAGCCCTGGAGAACCATCTTAGACACTCCGTGGAAGTCAGCTCTCCAATGGAGAAAACTTCAAGGACACCACTGGAGCAAAGAAATATAACTTGGACACATTGGAGAGAGTAGGAGGAAGAGCCTCACTCCTCCTCAAGGCAGCACAGCTTGGTGCCAAGAAGGACCTTTCTCAACCCATGAATTATCCTGGAGGGGAAAGTGAGAACTTGTGAGGGAACATATGTCTTCCTCAACTGAGCAGGAAACTGCCAGAGAGATTCATTTCTCTCTTTACCCTATCCAGAGTATACTATGTCATGACCTACATAACTGGGGTGGGAAGAGGCTGGTAAGGTGGCAGATAGAACTCTAGGAAGATATGAAAAAGGCACAGATTCCTCAAGAAGTCTACTAACAGTCCATTGGGGAGGCCTCCTCATTGGATCCCATCAACTTGCACCCAGGCACTCCTAATAGTACATGCACCTCACCCATACACACTCCACACTGTAGTCAGCTCCCTGTGTGCATTCCTGACAGCAGCAAGAGTGAGCTCTGGCAGACAACTAAAAAGCAGCACAGAAAGCCAGTCCCTGTAGGCCAGGAGAGAACAGGAACTTGAACTTCAGCTCTTGGGAAAGCAAAAGGGAAGCTGGCAGCATCCAACATGTTGCATTGCAAAATCAGAAGGCATACAAGTCCAAGAATTCTGTCGCAAGAAAAGAACAAGAAGTGTGGTGCAGTCATATCCATAAAAGGTCTGAGAGGGTCTAAGAAGCCCCAGAAGAACCAACAACAAAAAAAAGATATTATAGAAAAACTGAACGAATGTTTTTGTCAGCCTACTGTTTCTTTCTTGAAGTCAGCTAGTAAAGACTAGTATGAATGTGAGAGTTGGACCATAAAAGAAAGCTGAGCACCGAAGAATTGATGCTTCTAAAATGTGATATTGGAGAAGACTCTTGAGAGTCCCTTGTACCACAAGGAGGTCAAACCAGTCAACCCTAAAGGAAATCAGCCCTGAATATTCATTGGACGGACTGATGCCGAAGCTGAAAACTACAACACTTTGGCCACCTGATGCAAAGAGCTGACTCATTTGAAAAGACCCTGATGCTGGGAAAGATTGAGGGCAGGAGGAGCAAGGGATGACAAAGGATGAGATGGTTGGATGGCATCACCGACTCGATGGACATGAGTTTGAGCAGGCTCCAGGAGTTGGTGTTGGGGAAACCTGGCATGCTGCAGTCCATGGGGTCACAAAGAGTCAGACACAACTGAGTGATTGAACTGAACTGAGAGGAGACAATTGCTACTTCAAAGGCAGAGACAGAAATGCAAGACTTCAATAAACATGAAAAATCAAAGAAACATAGTATCACCAAATAATCAAAATAATCTTCCAGTAACTGACACCAAGACATGGAAATCTATAATTTACCCAATAAAGAGTTTTAAAAAGCTTTTAAAGGAAACTCAATAAGTCACAAGAAACACAGTAAGAAAATTCAGTAAAATCTGGAAAACAATGCATGAACAAAATTATAAGTTTACTAGAGAGATATAAATCATAAAAGACAGATATTACAAATATGAAAAATACAATAGATTAAAAGAAAATGCAGTAGTGTCAAGAATAGACGTGCATCAAGCAGAAGAATTAGAAGCTAAGAACTTTGAAATTATTCAGGTCAGAGTAAAACAAAGAAAAGAGAGTGAAAAGTGAAGAAAACCTAGGTGATATGTAGAATACCATGAAATGTAACCCTCTGTGAATTACCAGCGTCCCAAAAGAAGAGAGAGGGGGAAAGGAACAAAGCTTATTTAAAGAAACAATGGCTGAGAACTTACAAATCCAAGAGAGAGTTGGATATAAGATCATGAAGCTCAAAGGTTAAGAAACAAATGCAACTTAAACAGATCTTCCCAAAGACATATTATTAAAAAACTTTGCAAAAAAATCAAAAATAAGAAAGATAATCTTAAAAGCAACAAGAGAAACTAAGCTGGTAATTTACACAGAAAACACAATAAGGATATTAGATTTCTCAACAGAAACTTGACATTTAAAGACAGAGAATGATGACATATGCAAAACTTGCTGAAAGAGTCTGGGTCATGAGGTAGCTGAAGGAAAGTCATGAACTCACCCTCCTCCAATGGACACAGTCAGTCTACAGCTACAAATGAAATAATTTCCTCTGGAAGAAAAAAAAATCTAAAAATCGGGTTCAACAATGCCTGCACATCAGGCAAATGAGAAGAAACCCACATCAAGGCAGGAGAGGAGAGTCATAAAGCTTGCCATAAACACCACCCTGGGCACAGCAGCCCACAGTTGGAAGGAACTCAAACCAAGAGCTTCTCCTGAGGAGCAAAGTTGTGATCATAACAATGGGCATCCCAACTGTTAAGACCTGCACCTAAGAGATAAGGCCCCAAACATCTAGCTTTGAAAGCCAATGGGTCTCATGTTTTAAGTGAACTCAAAGGGCTCTCAAAGGAATACACACACTCACTTGACCCAGATCCCAGTGCAGAAGCAGCCATTTGAAAATTCAGACTTTATGGGAACGAGGCTCATTTGATGACCTTAAAGGGTCAGCCTAAGGGACAGGGGCCTGCTGGGATACTCTCCTGGGACAGAGGCTGGCAGGCACCATTTTGCTCTCTCTTTCATCCATGCTAAAGTGGGCAGGCCGGAGAAGGCAATGGCAGCCCACTCCAGTACTCTTGCCTGGAAAATCCCATGGATGGAGGAGACTGGTGGGCTGCAGTCTGTGGGGTTGCAAAGAGTCGGACATGACTGAGCAACTTCACTTTCACTTTTCACTTTCATGCATTGGAGAAGGAAATGGCAACCCACTGCAGTGTTCTTGCCTGGAGAATCCCAGGGACAGGGGAGCCTGGTGGGCTGCCGTCTAGTAGGAGTAGCACAGAGTCGGACATGACTGAAGTGACTTAGC
>CAKJTW010000878.1:0-13818 GCA_917880005.1 Nanger dama
GTGCCAGGAGCCAGCATGAGGAACTCACGCCCATGCCCAAGGTCATGAGGAAGGAGGCTTGGCATGGTATAGGCGTGATCAAGCCTCAGAAGCCCCCTGTTTCCAAGCATCTACCCCAAACCAGAGATCTACCTACTTCACTGTTTCATGCTCTCGCCTACACCTCTGACTTTATGGGGGCTGTTCCCCACCGGTCCTCTCGGAAGAGGTAAACGTGCAGCTCCAAATCAATAAAAATTCCTGGATGGTGACAAGAGTGTTTCAACACAAACTTCTCTGAGGTTATCTAACCACCTGTGGGTTCATCCAGCCACATGTGATTGTTACAGCCTCCCAACCATGAGAGGCACGAGATGTTTTAGACTTACTAAGGCAAATTCTTTTGGGAAGTTAGAAATTATTAGTATAGTGGGTTGGTTGGAATTATATTGGTGAAGGGGTTTTTCATTTGTTGTGCCAATAGTACTGCTAAATTCCCTGCCCTGGGGTGTGACAAGGTGTCTCAGGTCAAACCTCTCTGCTGACAGGCAACACTATGTGTGACCTCCTCTCAACCATAAAACAGCACAGAGAGTTTGGAGTATTTTGAGGTCTTAAATTAGCATGAGGGCTTTTCTCATTGTCAGGTGTGGTGCTACCAGGCCTCCATACCCTGTGGCACACCTGGGAATATATTAATCAATATATTTGGAATATAGAAAAGGAAATATAGTTTTTGATATTAGCAATACTAGACTTTTTGAGTTAATGAATTTTCTCTTTTTGTTATATATCACTGTACTTTGTTATAAATCACTCTGTCCTTGCTATGTAAAAATGTATTTTATCACTATCTTAAGACTAAACAGATCTTAGGGGAACATTGGTGAAAGGTTTTCATCTGTTGACTGACGTTTGCTGCTAAAATATCCATATTCCTTGCCCTTATAATGAATATAACTAGCATATAGGAGAAATAAGTATTAACCTTTAAGATTAATCATGTTAACCTTAGGTTAAATAAATTCCTTTCTTAGTTGTAACCCATTACACCCTCACGCTATAGGAATGCAACTTTTCTGCTACCTTCAGAAGGTGGCGCCTGGTTTAAGAAAAACACCCTTGGAAAAATAAGTTTTTGGTTATCAGAAAGAAAGGGTTGTAAAATGTCAGCAGGCCTCATGGCCAGAAGATAATGTAAAACCCCTAAGACCTTTTTTTATGTAAAGCACCTGATTTTGATAAAGGTCTGGACTGCTGACCCCCATCCCTATGTGTAACAAAGGTATATAAGCAAACCTAAAAATAAAAATTCGGATCAGTTTCTGGAAAGACTGATTCTCCCATGTCATTTCTTTCTTGCTCCCCATTTTTCTGACTGAATTCCCATCTGGAATGTGGGTATTCACCAAGACTGCTAATTTTGCCTGGGCTTCTAAGATAGGACCAGGGAGGCCTCAGTGCCTCCTCTCCTTCAGGAGAATGGAAGAGACGCCTGTGGCCTATGTAGGTGGTGATTGGTGTTCCCACATAAACCAAGTTATTCAGCCTCTTTTCTCCACTAATATTTCTACTACACTATCCGTTTCTAATCTTTCTCTACATCTGTAATTAAATAAATTTTTTCCTAGGATGCCAATTCCGTCCCCACCTTGACCCCTGGATCCACCAAGGCTGGACCCCGGCAAGGTAGAAATAAAAAAAAATAATTTTAAATGCAGAGTAGGAATTAGTAAATGCAGGAAATCTGAACCAGAGGTGATCAAGAAAATGTAGGTAACAGAGCACAGATGATTTTAGGGAACTGAAACTACTCTGATAACTGTAGTAGGAGATACATATCATACATTTGTCCAGTCCTATAGAATACATATCAAGAGTGAGCCCTAAAGTAAACGATGAACTTTGGGTGATAATGATGTGTCAGTGTAAATTCATCAGTGTAAAATAAAAAATGCAGGGATGTTGATAGTAGCACAGGATATGCTTAATGGAGCAACGGTATGTGAGAAATCTCTTCACCTTCTGCTTAACTTTGCTGTGAACCTAAAATTTCTCTAAAATAGAGTGTATTTCTTTTTAGATTATTTACTTTTATTTTTAGCTTAGAATTTTAAAATTGGGGTATAATTGCTTTGCAATGTTGTGTTAGTGTCTGCTGTACAACAAAGTGAATCAGCTACATGTATACATATATTCCTCCCTCTTGGACTTCCCCGCCCACCCCACCCCTATCCCACCCCATCTAGGTCATCACAGAGCACCAAGCTCAGCTCCCTGAGCTATACAGCATGTTCCCATTAGCTAGTTATTTCACACATGGTAGTGAACATGTGTAAATGTTACTCTTCGAATTCATCCTCCCCTCCCCCTCCTCAGACTCCATATTCACACATCTGTTTCTCTACATCTGTGTCTCTGTTTCTGCTTTGTAAATAAGATTGTCTAAATCAACTTTTTCAGATGCCATGTATATGCATCGATATACTATAGTATATTTTTAAGTGAAAGAAAATATCATCAATTATTATCTTAAAAGTATAAAATTAAAATTTCAGTATAAAAATATAGATCACCTGCCTATGAACAAATGTACTAGAAGAATTTTGGCAATAGGATTTTGAGTAAGAAATTTTAAGTATCAATGATTCATAAGGTAAGAACTCAGCATAGCATAATAATGCACTCCAGGTCTACCTATGCTGTTGCAAAAGGAAAACTTTATTCTTTTTTATGCTGAATAATATTCCATTATATATATATATGTGCACACATACCACATCTTCTTTAACCATTAATCTGTTGAGCACTTAGTTTGCTCCCATATCTTGGCTGTCATAAGTAATGCTACTGTGAACATTGGGGAGTATATACCTTTTGAATTAGTTTTTTTTTCTTTTCTTCAGATATTTACCCTGGAGTGAATCTGCTGGATACTTTAAATGAAGTATAACCCTATGAAAATTTCAAATCACTATTCTGTACACCTGAAACTAATATAACATTGTAAACAATGATCAAAAAATAAATAAAAATTTTAAAAATAAAACAAATAAAATTATTTGTTATGTAACAAAAAGTTTATGGGACTAGAAATAATTGATATATAAAACAAAATTCAGTTCAGTTCAGTTCTGTCACTCAGTCGACAGTAACTAGTAAGAACTGATGCCTTTGAACTGTGGTGTTGGAGAAGACTCTTGAGAGTCCCTTGGACTGCAAGGAGATCCAACCAGTCCATCCTAAAGGAGATCAGCCTGGGATTTCCTTGGAAGGAATGATGCTGAAGCTGAAGCTCCAGTACTTTGGCCACCTCATGCGAAGTGTTGACTCATTTGAAAGACCATGATGCTGGGCAAGATTGAAGGCAGGAGGAGAAGGGGATGACAGAGCATGAGATGGTTGGATGGCATCATCGACTCGATGGATATGAGTTTGAGTAAACTCCAGGAGCTGGTGATGGACAGGAAGCCTGCCATGCTGCAGTCAATGGGGTCGCAAAGAGTTGGACATGACTGAGCGACTGAACTGAACTGAAACTAATAATCTTACACTATTTTAAAATATATCTCATATTCTGAATCAGAAATAAATAATAAATAATACAAACTTTAAAAGTTTAATTCTAAAAAATAAAGGCTTTGTTAATATCTAATATAGTGCTATTTTAAAGTTACATAATTGAAAAATCACATTTCTTCTGCACATAATTTGCAAGGAGAAATAATGAACAGCAGAAAACTTGCACATTTAAAACAAAACTGAAGAACCATATAACCCAAATGCTAGGCTTTTTGGTTCATATTCAAACTAAACAACTATTTAAAAATTCTTGTGAGACAACCAGAAAAAATGAACAGTGACTGTGTTAAGCAATTTTACCTAACTTTAGGTATGGTAATGGCATTGTTTTTATATTTCCAGGGTTATTATATTTTAGATTTTCATAGTAAAATATTTAGGAATGAAATGACATAATATCTAAGACCTTATTTTAAAAATAATCCAGTAGGCATGTAATATTGTGGGTGAATCTTACCAGAATTGTCCATGAATTCGGGGTCTTTGTTAAAACTGGACCTAGACACATGGTCCTATTCTCCCCTACTATTGTATATAGTTGCAAATTTTCCGTAATACAATGGTCTTTTTTAAGTATTCAGAAATTGCCCAAAGAAGGAAGTAAGCAGAGAAACATTCTATTTGAAGTTATGCTGGTTTTTAAGGTTTTCCTCATTTTATATTGCAGTTGGGAAACCCAGAGTTCAAATCTTGCTCTAGGAGCACAGAACCTCTCAGATATGTAACCCTAAAGAGTGAGCATGCCACAAGGAATAACAGAAAAAGAAAGCAAAGTTAATGCTCACTTTATTATTGGCTGAACTAAGCCCCAGACTATTGATATGATTATTAGTTCAATCTATAATGCACAAAATGTCATTAAACAGCAATGCTGTGACACATACCATACTACATTCCAAGTGTAATTTTTAAATAGATTCATTTTAATTTATTTATTTTTGGCTGCACTGGGTCTTTTGTTGCAAGCACACAGACTGTCTCTAGTTTTGGAGAGCAGGAGCTACTCTCTAGTTGTGGTGTGCCAGCTTTTATTGTGGTGGCTTCTCGTTGTCATGGAGCGTGAATTCCTAGGGCTCGTGGGCTTCAGCAGCTGAAGCACACTAGCTCAGCCTGGTTGTGGCATACAGGCTCAAGCTGCCCCCATAGCATGTGGGATTCTCCTGGACCAGGGATCAAACCAGTGTCTCCCTGCACTGGCAGGTGGACTCTCTACCACTGGACCTCCAGGAAGGCCCCCCAAGTGTATTAATGTCATATGAGAAGAGACAACATTCATTATCTTTGAAGAGTTAACACTCCGGTAGGAGGAAATAATCCAGAGAATAGCAAGAAGAGATAAGAAAAGCCTTCTTCAGCAATCAGTGCAAAGAAATGAGGAAAACAACAGAACGGGAAAGACCTAGAGAAATCACTTCAAGAAAATTAGAGATACCAAGGGAACATTTCATGCAAAGATGGGCTCGATAAAGGACAAAAAATGGTCTGGACCTAACAGAAGCAGAAGATATTAAGACCTAACAGAAGCACAGATATTCTTCTGTGGCGAAGAATACCCACAGAAGAATCTATACAAAAGATCTTCATGACCCAGATAATCACAATGGTGTGATCACTCACCTGAGAGCCAGATATGTTGGAATGTGAAGTCAAGTGGGCCTTTTCTAAGTTATGCTTTCTAGCATCACTACGAACAAAATAGTGGAGGTGATGGAATTCCAGTTAAGCTGTTACAAATCCCGAAAGATGATGCTGTGAAAGTGCTGCACTCAATACACAGCAAGTTTGGAAAACTCAGCAGTGGCCACAGGACTGGAAAAGGTCAGTTTTCATTCCAATTCCAAAGAAAGGCAATACCAAAGAATGCTCAAACTACTGCACAATTGCACTCATCTCACATGCTAGTAAGGTACTGCTCAAAATTCTCCAAGCCAGACTTCAGCAATACGTGAACCGTCAGCACTCCCTGACGTTCAAGCTGGTTTTTAGAAAAGGCAGAGGAACCAGAGATCAAATTGCCAACATCTGCTGGATCATGGAAAAAGCAAGAGAGTTCCAGAAAAACATCTATTTCTGCTTTATTGACTATGCCAAAGCCTTTGACTGTGTGGATCACAATAAACTATGGAAAATTCTGAAAGAGATGGGAATACCAGACCACGTGACCTGCCTCTGGAGAAATCTGTATGCAGGTCAGGAAGCAACAGCTGGAACTGGACATGGAACAACAGACTGGTTCCAAATAGGAAAGGAGTCTGTCAAGGCTGTATATTGTCACCCTGCTTATTTAACTTCTTTTTTTTTAATTATTAAATTTATTTATTTTTTAAATTACAATACTGTATTTGTTTTGCCATACATTGGACACGAATCAGCCATATGCAGAGTACATCATGAGAAATGCTGGGCTGGAGGAAGCACAAGCTGGAATCAAGATTGCCGGGAGAAATATCAGTAACTTCAGATATGCAGATGACACTGCCCTTATGGCAGAAAGCGAAGAAGAACTAAAGAGCCTCTTGATGAAAGTGAAAGTGGAGAGTGAAAAATTTAGCTTAAAGCTCAACATTCAGAAAACGAAGATCATGGCATCCGGTCCCATCACTTCATGAGAAATAGATGGGGAAACAGTGAAAACAGTGTCAGACTTCATTTCTGGGGGCCTCCAAAATCACTGTGGATGGTGATTGCAGCCATGAAATTAAAAGATGCTTACTCTCTGGAAGAAAATTTATGACCAACCTAGATACTATATTCAAAAGCAGAGACATTACTTTGCTGACTAAGGTCCGTCTAGTCAAGGCTATGGTTTTTCCAGTAGTCATGTATGGATGTGAGAGTTGACTGTGAAGAAGGCTGAGCGCCAAAGAATTGATGCTTTTGAACTGTGGTGTTGGAGAAGACCTTGAGAGTCCCTTGACTGCAAGGAGATCCAACCAGTCCATTCTGAGGGAGATCAGCCCTGGGATTTCCTTGAAAGGAACGATGTTAAGCTGAAGCTCCAGTACTTTGGCCACCTCATGAGAAGAGTTGACTCATTGGAAAAGACTCTGATGCTGGGAGGGATTGGAGGAGAAGGGGACAAACCGAGGATGAGATGGCTGGATGGCATCACTGACTCGATGGATGTAAATCTGAGTGAACTCTGGGAGTTGATGATGGTGCCACAGGCTCAGGGTGCTGCGATTCATGGGATTGCAAAGAGTCAGACACAACTGAGTGACTGAACTGAACTGAACTGAGGAGAAAAATATACACATATGGAATAATTTCACAAATATATAATTATAAATGCTAAGGAAAATAGAAATGCAATATGATAAAGTATTACACAGAAACCAAGTATAATTTGGTAGAGTTTAGAGAAGACTTGAATAAGTGAGATGAAATAATATGGTTTATATTAAGTGAAGGACAAGGTTAAGGGAAGGCAGAGCACCCTGTTTGAGAAAATTTTGCAGTACAAAAGAGATTATAAAAATAAAATTATCACACACTTAGTAAAAGTTTATGTAAGGGCAAGAAAGTTATTTAAATTCTTTCTAATTAGAATCTAATAAAAAGAAATTATATTTTTAAAAATAATAATTTAAGGCTAAAAATGGAAAATGTAATAGAAGATTGAAAATTAAATCAACAAAATCTCCCGGAAAAGAAAAAAAGAAATGTAATATATGGTACAAAAGATAAGACACAGAGACTCGAACTCAGAATATCAAGTAACAGAGAGAAAGAGAAACATGAAGGAGGGAAATTATGAAAGCAAGTAAATGAAAATTTTCCAGTTATGAATGACCTAATTTCTTACATAGCATGAGGATTTCATATATTTAGCAAAATTAATGAAAAAAGACTCATCACTACATACATTTTAAATTTTTAAAGTCATTTTAAACTTCTAAACTTCTTCATTGATCACTGACCTTGTGGCAAATAGGATAGCATAATTCAGTGAAGCCATGAGCCATGTCTTGTATGGCCACCCAAGATGAACAGGTCATAGCAGATAGTTCTGATAAAACATGATCCACTGGAGGAGTGTAATGACATACTACTCCAGTATACTTGCTGTGAGAACCCCCATGAACTGTATAAACAGGCAAATAGATATGACACTGAAAGATGAGCCCCACCCTCCCCAGGTCAGAAGGTGTCCAATATGCTACTAGGGAAGAGCAGAGGACAACTAATAGCTCAGAAAGAATGAGGCGGCTGGGCCAAAGCAGAAGCCACACTCAGCTCTGGATGTTTCTGGATGAAAGTAAAATGTGATGCTGTAAAGAACAGTATTGCATAGGAACCTGGAGTGCTAGGTTAGGTAAACTGGAGGTTGTCAGGCAGGGAGATGGCAAGAGTAAACATCAACATCTTAGGAATCAGTGAACTGAAATGAACAGGAATGGGTGACTATAACTCAGATGACCATTGTATCTACTACTGTGGCCAAGAATCCCAGAGAAGAAATGGAGCAGCCCTCATAATCAACAAGAGTCCAAAATGCAGTACTTGGGTGCAACCTCAAAAACAACAGAATGATCTTGTTTTGTTTCTAAGGTAAACAATTCAATATCACAATAATACAAGTCTATGCTCCAACCACAGATGCTGAAGAAGCTGTAGTTAATCAGTTCTGTGAAGACTAGAAGACCTGCTAGAATTAACACCAAAAAAATATGTCCTATTCACCACAGGGGATTAGAATGCAAAGTAGGAAGTCAAGAGATACCTGAGTTAACAGGCAAGTTTGGCCTTGGAGTACCAAATGAAGCAGGGGCAAAGGCTAACAGAATTCTGCCAAGAGAATGCACTGTTTGTACAAAACACCCTTTTTCAACAATACAAGAGAAGACTCTACACATGGACATCACCAAATGGTCAATACCAAAATCAGATTGATTATATTCTTTGTAGTTGAAGATGGAGAAGCTGTATACAGTCAGCTTCAGTTTATCAGCTCAGTTCCTCATAGCAAAATTCATGATTAAACTAAAGAAAGTGGGGAAACCACTAGGCCAGTCAGGTACAACTTAAATCAAATCCCTATGAATAGTCAGGTACAACTTAAATCAAATCCCCTATGAATATACAGTGGAGGTGATGAATAGATTCAAGGGGTTAGATCTAGTAAACAGAATGCCCTAAAGAACTATGGACAGAGTTTCATAATATTGTACAAGAGACAGTGAACAAAACCATTCCAAAGAAAAAGAAATGCAAGAAGGGAAAGTGCTTTATCTCCCTATAAATAAACAGAGAAAAGAAGGGAAACAAAAAGCAAAGGAGAAAAGGAAAGGTACACCCAACTAAATGCAGAGTTCCAGAGAATAGCAAGGAGAGACAAGAAAGTGTTCTTCAATGAACAAGGCAAAGAAATAGCGGAAAACAACAAAGATCTCTTCAAGAAAACTGATAATACCAAAGGAATATTTCATCCAAAGATAGGCACAATGAAACAGTAAAGACCTAATAGAAGCTGAAGAGATCAAGAATAGATTGCAAGAATACACAGAAGAACTGTACAAAAAAGGCCTTAACGATCTGGATAACCACAATGGTGTGGTCACTCACCACACCAGAGCCAGACATTCTGGAGTGTGAAGTCAACTGGGCCTTAGGAAGCACTGCTGCCAATAAAGCTAGTGGAGGTAATGGAATTCCAGCAGAGCTATTTCAAACCCCAAAAAATGATGCTATTAAAGTGCTGCACTCAGTATGTAAACAAATTTGGAAAACCCAGCAGTGGCCACAGGGCTGGAAAATGTTGATCCTCATCCCAATTCCCCAAGAAGGGTAGTACTAAAGAATGTTCAAGCCACCAGACAATTGCATTCATTTCCAAAACTAGTAAGGTTATACTCAAAATCCAGCAAGCTAGGCTTCAGCAGTACGTGAACTGAGAACTTCCAGATGTCCAAGCTGGGTTTAGAAAAGGCAGAGAAACCAGAAATCAAATTGCCAGCATTCACTGGATCTTAGAGAAAACAAGGAAATTTCAGAAAAGCATCTACCTCTGTTTCATTGACTGTGCTAAAGCCTTTGACTGTGTGGAACATAATAAACAGTGGAAAACTCTTAAAGAGATGGGAATACCAGATCATCTTATCTGTCTCCTGAGAAACCACTATGCAGGTCAAGAAGCAGCATTTATAACCTTGTATGTGGAACAACTGGATAGGTTCAGGATTGAGAAAAGTGTAATGACAAGGTTAGCTTATTGTCACCCTGTTTATTTAACTTATATGCAGAGCCCATCATGCGAAAAGCTGGGTTGGGTAAGCAGCTGGAATCAAGATTGTCCCTTTAGAAATATCAACAACCTCTGATATGTGGATGACACCACTCTAACGGTAGAAAGTGAAGAGGAACTAAAGAGCTGCTTGATGAGGATGAAGGAGAGTGGATGCTGGCCTAAAACTCAATATTTAAAAAAACTAAGATCATGGCATCTGGGTCCAGTCACTCATGGTAGAAAAGGGGAAAGGTGGGAAGCAGATTTCCTCTTCTTGGGCTCTGAAATCTGTGGATGGTGACTGCAGCCATGAAATTAGAAGATGATTGCTTCTTAGAAGGAAAGCTATGACAAACCTAAACAGTGTAATAAAAGCAAAGAGATCATTTTGCCGACAAAGGTCCATATAGTCAAGGCTATGGTCTTCCAAGTGTCATACGAATGTGAGAGCTAGACAACAAAGAAGACAGAGCACCAAAGAATGCTTTTGAACTGTGGTGCTGGATAAAACTCTTGAGAGTCCCTTGGGCAATAGAGAGATCAAAACCAGTTTCATCATAGGGAGGTCAGCCCTGAATACTTCATTGGAAGGACTGATGCTGAAGCCAAATCTCCAATACTCTAGCCACCTGATGTGAACAGCTAACTCATTGAAACAACCCTGGATGCTCGGAAAGATTGAGGCAAGAAGAATGGGATGACAGAGCATGAGATGGTGCATGGCATCACCGATTCAATGGGACATGAACTTGGCCAACCTCCAGAAGATGGTGAGAGACAGGAAAGCCTGGAGTGGAGTCGTGAAGAGTCAGACATGACTTGGAGACTGAACAACAACAAAATTCTGAAAATCTCGTGTTAAAGAAGATCATCTCGAGTAGAGGAAACAAACCAAACAAAACAGACCTATGTTAAACCCGTCAAATACTTGTATTATTCAGTTCAGTCCAGTTCAGTCGCTCAGTCGTGATCCAACTCTTCGCGACCCCATGAATCCAGCACATCAGGCCCTCTGTCCATCACCAACTCCCAGAGTTTACTCAGACTCACGTCCATCGAGTCCATGATGCCATCCAGCCATCTCCATCCTGGAGTCGTCCTCTTCTCCTCCACTGCCCCCAATCCCTCCCAGCATCAGAGTCTTTTCCAATGAGTCAACCTTCTGCATGAGGTGGCCAAAGTACTGGAGCTTCAGCTTCAGCATCATTCCTTCCAAAGAAATCCGAGTGCTGATCTCCTTCAGAATGGACTGGTTGATCTCCTTGCAGTCCAAGAGACTCTCAAGAGTCTTCTCCAACACCACAGTTCAAAAGCATCAATTCTTGAGCGCTCAGCCTCTTCACAGTCCAACCCTCACACCCATACATGACCACTGAAAAACCATAGCCTTGACTAGACGGACCTTAGTCAGCAAAGTAATGTCTCTGCTTTTGAATATAGTATCTAGGTTGGTCACAACTTTTCTTTCAAAGAGTAAGGCCCTTAATTTCATGGCTGCAGTCACCATCTGCAGTGATTTTGGAGCCCAAAAATAAAGTCTGACACTGTTTCCACTGTTTCCCATCTATTTCCCATGAAGTGATGGGACCAGATGCCATGATCTTTGTTTTCTGAATGTTGAGCTTTAAGCCAACTTTTCACTCTCCACTTTCGATCTTCATCAAGAGGCTTTTAGCTCCTTTTCACTTTCTGCCATAAGGGTGGTGTCATCGGGTATATCTGAGGTTACTGATATTTCCTCCCGGCAATCTTGACTCCAGCTTGTGCTTCTTCCAGTCCAGCGCTTCTCATCATGTACCCTGGGTAGAAGTTAAATAAGCAGGGTGACAATATACAGCCTGACAGACTCCTTTCCCTATTTGGAACCAGTCTGTTGTTCCATGTCCAGTTCCAACTGTTGCTGCCTGACTCCGTATGTGATTCCTAAGAGGCAGGTCATGTGGTCTGGTATTCCCACTCTTTCAGAATTTTCCATAGTTTATTGTGATCCACACAGTCAAAGGCTTTGGCATAGTCAATAAAGCAGAAATAGATGTTTTTCTGGAACTCTCTTTTTTTCCATGATCCAGCAGATGTTGGCAATTTGATCTCGGTTCCTCTGCCTTTCTAAACCAGCTTGAACGTCAGGAAGTTGACGGTTCACGTATTGCTGAAGTCTGGCTTGGAGAATTTTGAGCAGTACCCTACTAGCATGTGAGATGAGTGCAATTGTGCGGTAGCTGACATTCTTGGTATTGCCTTTCTTTGGAAGGAAAATGAAAACTGACCTTTCCCAGTCCTGGGTGGCCACCGCTGAGTTTTCCAAACTTGCTGGCATATTGAGGCTGCACTTTCACAGCATCATCTTTCAGGATTTGTAACAGCTAACTGAATTCCATCACCTCCACTAGCTTTGTCTATAGTGATGCTTTAGGCCCACTTTGACTTCACATTCCAACATATCTGGCTCTAGATTAGTGATCACATCATCATGATTATCTGGTCGTCAAAGATCTTTTGGTACTTCTGTCATTAAGAAATGAGAAAATGCCTGAAAGTTCTAAAGGAAAAATTATTTTCTGTTAATAAATATATACCTTTGAAAAATCACTGGTACAAAGAAAGAATATAAGTACTGTTAGACATGAAAGGGTACAAAATGTACCTACCACATACCATTTTATTCAAAGCTGATTAAGAATGTGAATTAGTAAAATGGGCTTGTTAATCAGGAAATAAGAATGTACTTGGGGATGACATCAGCAATGATGAAACAAGAGTCTTTCACTCGAATCTCCTCTCAACAACAACCTGACATCCATCCTGGACAAACATGTCTTTGTGGGGAGCCTGAAATCCAACAGCATATGCTAAAGAATCCAGGAGTCTCACCCACCTAAGCATCACATAACCAGCATACAGACTATGGTCATGGCTAGGACCTGCGATGGCCCCATAAACTGGCTCAGAGCTTCTTAGCTATGATCTGGAAGCCCCTGGAGAACAACCTTAGACACTCTTTGGAAGTCCAACTTTCCAGTGGAGAACTCCAAGGACACCACTGAGCAAAGAAATATAACTTGGACACACTGTGAGAGTAGGAGGAAGAGCATCACTTCCCCCTTGGCAGCACAGCTTGGTGCAAATTATCCTGGAGGGGAAAGTGAAAATGTGAGGGAACATCTGTCTTGCAACTGTGAGGGAAACTGCCGAAGAGATTCATTTCTCTTACCCTATCCAGAGTACCACATCATGAGCTACATAACTGGGAGGAAGAGGCTGCAAGGTGGCAGATAGAACCCTAGGAAGATATGAAAAAGGCACAGATCCCTCAAGAAGTCTACTAACAATCCACTGGGGAGGCCTCATCATAAATTCACCAACCTGCCCAGGCACTCCTAACAGTACATGCACCTCGCCCCACACCCACACTGTAGCTCAGCTCGTGTACTCCTGACAGCAGCAAGAGCAGCTCTGGCAGAGCAACTAAAAAGCAGCACAGAAAGCTAGTCCAAAGCCAGTCCCTGAAGGCCAGGGAGAGAACAGGAATTGAACTTCAGCCCGCTCTTGGGAAAGAAAAAGGAAGCTGTTTGTATCCAGCATGTTGCATTGCAGAATCAGTAGAGGGCATAAGCAAGCTCAAGAATTCTTGGTCCAGAAAAGAACAAGAAGTGTGGTGCAGACATCCATAAAAGGTTTGAGAGGGTCTCAGAAGAACCAGCAAAAAAGATATTATAGGAAAACTGAATGGAATATTCTGGCCAACCCAACATTTCTTTCCCTGAAGTCAACTAGTAAAGACTGGTATAGATGTGAGAGTTGGATCATAAAGAAAGCTGAGCACCAAAGAATTGATGCTTTTGAACTGTGGTGTTAGAGAAGACTCTCTGAGAGTCCCCCTTTGACTACAAGGAGATCCAACCAATCAACCTAAAGGAAATCAGTCCTGAATATTCATTGAAGGACTGATGCTGGAAGCTGAAGCTCCAACACTTTGGCCACCTGATGGAAAGAACTGGATTCAACAAAACTGACCCCTGATGCTGGGAAAG
>CAKJTW010000879.1:0-13790 GCA_917880005.1 Nanger dama
ATCTGGGGGCTTGTCCAGGATCTTCCTTTGACTGGGCAGAACAACTCTCCCCGTAGGAGGGAGAACTTGCTAGGAGGTAAGATTCTGAACATTGGTGCTAGCTCTGGAGAAGCCCAGCGTGAGACCCAGACCCAGTAGCATACTCGGGGGGGCAGCTGGGGGCAAGTACAAGAGTAAGTCCAGTGTAAGATCAGGGCCCCTGGTATCATATCCGGGGTGGGGGGTGGGCAACTGGCTCTGTGAATACCCTGCAGGTAAGACTGAAAAGGGAACCCAGAAAGATCTAGTGCTGGGCTGCCGGTGGCCATTTTGTGTTTGTTGTCTGAGTGTGTTCACTGTATCTGTGTGAGTGTGAGTGCCAGCACTGTCCTTGTGTTCTTTGTCTGTTCACTGGGGCTCTCAGGGCACGATATGGGGCAGAAAGTTTCTACTCCTTTGACTCTTGTAACTGACCATTTCTCTGATTTTAAGTCTAGAGCACAGAATCTATCCCTGCTGGTGAAGAAAAGCAAGCTGGTAACTCTCTGTTCAGTTGAATGGCCCACCTTTGGCATCAACTGGCCACCAGAATGCACCTTTAGCTTGCCTATTGTTTGAGCAGTCAGAGAGAAGGTGCTTAGTCCCAACCTGTTGGGACACCTGGACCAAACTCCATACATTTTGGTCTGGCAGGATCTGGTAGACAATCCACCAGGTTGGCTTAAACCTTGGCTTAAACCTTTCACCCTTTCACCTTCTAACCCCCCGTGTCCTCCTTCCCCATAGAGAGCCTCTTCATGCCCGCAGGTGTTAATCGCGGAAACTACCAAAGAAAAGGAATATGAGGAGAGCAAGAGGAGGGCTAAACTGGTGCCCAGGAGTCAACGCTTGCACGCTAATCTGTTAGGACCCTGGAGGCCGAGCCTCCCGCCCCTATGCAGACCCACACATCCGCCCCTGCTTCTGCAGGTTCCCAGGTCTCGTCAGGGGAAATAAAGAGAGATGCTGAGCCTTCGGCCCCTACTCGAGAAGGGGGTCTCGCCCAGGGGACTCGGGAAGAACCAGGGGAGTCGCTTGACGTGCCAGAGGAGGATGACCCAGAGGTCCCCCTCCTCCACCGTCCAGGCACTTCCACCTCGGCGTTTTTCCGCTTGGGAGGACGATGACCCAGAGGTCCCCTCCTCCACTGTCCAGGTGTTTCTGGTCCAGGTTGGGCCTGCCTGAGTGGACGGAGAACAGACATATCAATACTGGCCCTTCTCCACCAGTGACCCGTTACAACTGGAAAAACTCAGACCCCCTCGTTTTCTCTGAAAACCCTCAGGGTCTCATTGATCTTTTAGATTCTATCCTCTTCACCCATAACCCCACTCTGGGATGATTGTCAACAGTTGTTGCAGGTGCTATTCACCACTGAGGAATGTGAAAGGATCCTATCAGAAGCTCAGAAAATTGTGCCTGGGGTAGATGGGAGACCCACTATGCAGCCTAACCTAATTGATGAGGGTTTCCTTGGTGCAGCCTTGCTGGGATTTTGAGCACGCTGAAGGTAGGGAGCGTCTCCGTGTGTACCTCCAGACTCTCCTGGCCAGCCTTAGAGCAGCTACCAGAAGCCAACCAATTTGGCTAAAATATAACTGGTTAGACAAGAGCCAGATGAGAGCCCAGCAGCTTTCCTTGAAAGACTAGTGGGTGCCTTCAGACAGTACACCCCTCTGGACCCCTAAGCTGATGAGTCAGACAGTAGTCATGCTATATTTTGTAAATAAGGCAGCCCCTGATACCAGGAGAAAGTTACAGAAGATAGAGAGGTTGGGTGAACAGACCTTGCAGGACTTAGTAAGGGTGGCTGAAGGAGTTTTTAATCACAGAGAGACTCCAGAAGAGAGGGAGGAATGTATTAGACGGGAAGAAGAGAATATAGAGCCAAAGAACAGAAGAGCTGGCCCAGATACTCTTTGCAGGGATAGAACAGGTGTAATTCTCAGAAGGCAAAAGTTAATCTATGGGTGAGAGCAGACGGTGAAGCAGAGACTTAGAAAGGATCAATGTGATTTTGCGAATTCGGACACTGGAATATAGTGCCCCAAGAAAAATCCAAGAGAGAGGCCTGCAAACCAAGGTCCTGCAGAGGCTCCACATCTTTATGCAGCAGAAGATAGCGACTAGAGTCAGGGCCAGCACCCCTCCGAGTCCTGGGTAACTATAAATGTGGAGGGAAAACTGGTTGGCTTCATGGTAGATACAAGAGGCTAATGCCCAGTTCTTAATCAGAAGATGGACCAGTGTCTAAAAGACCAGCTAGGTCCAAGAACCGCTGGGACTAAATGATATGGATGGACCACAAAACCCAGCACGTGAACTTGGGGGCCAACAGGTGGCCCACTCCTTTCTTGTGATACCCAAATGCCCAGCACCCTTGCTGAAGAGATGTGCTATCTAAGATCCAATGCCCACATTTACTTCGACCACAGACAGATATCGGGACCAGACATACTATACAAGTTCTGTCTCTAGCAATGAGGGACAACTATAGACTGTACTCACCAAGGGCCCCTACAGCTATAGACCTACTGTGCAACAATGGATTCAAAGATACCCCTGGCCTGGGCAAAAATAGCGGAGTGGGACTAGCCAAACAAAGACCTCCATTGTTGTTCAGCTGAAGGCCAACACTTTTCCTGTGAGAGGAGTAGACAATATCCCATAGGCCAAGAGGCCCAGCAAGGAATTACACTTTGCACATACAGTGCACTCCTGGAAGCAGGGATTCTCAAAGTGCTGGTCCCCATGGAATACTCCCCTATTGCCTGCGAAAAAGCCCGGGGGAACTGACTTTAGACCGGTCCAAGATCTATGGGAAGTCCCAACAAATGGGTGAGTGACATTCATCCCACAGTTCCTAACCCTTATACTCTACTACAGCCTGTCCCCAGATTATGTTTGGTATACTGTCTTGGACTTGAAAGATGCCTTTTTCAGTTTGCCCCTGGTCCCCATGAGCCAAGAGATCTTTGCATTCGAATGGATAAAAAAGGCAGTCAGACCCCGGACAGCTGACTTGGACTAGACCACTACAAGGTTTCAAAAATTCGCCCACACTATTTAATGAGGTCTAGGTGAAGACCTCCGTGAGTATCCGGTTGATCACCCCACCATTGCAATATGTTGATCTTATGCTAGCAGCAACTATGGAGGAAGTATGCCTAGAGGCAACAGGTGACCTCCTTCAAACTTTGGGGACATTGGGGGTACCTGGCCAGTGCAAGAAAGGCCCAGACTGCTAAGCAGGAGGTCCTGTACCTAGGGTACAAGATAAAACAAGGGGCAAAGATGGCTAATGCAAGCCATGAAAGTAGACTATATTGCAGATCCTTGAGCCTTCAACTCCTAGATAAGTGCGGGAGTTTTTTGGGACAGTTGGGCTCACGGTTGTGGATCCTGGGGTTTATTGAAAAGCCCAACCACTATGGCACGAAAGGAGCAAAGAGAATAAGAGCTGGGAATGGACTGTGAGCTGATGAAGAGGGCTTTTCAAGAACTCAGGTGAGCCCTGCCAAAAGCCCCAGCCTTGCTCTCACTGACCCGTCTAAACCCTTCCAATTGTTTGTAGATGAGAAACGGGGAGTAGGAAAAGGGGTTTTAACACAGAAGTGGGGGCCATGGAGGCGACCAGTGGCCTACCTTCCAAACGACTCAGACCCAGGCCGCCGAATGGCCACCTTGCCTTCGAATTATTGCCACCACTGCCCTCCTGGTCCATGATGCCGATAAACTGACTTATGGGACTGTGACTCCTGGTCTACACTCTCCATGCCATCGATGGGGCTCTTAAGGGTGCCGCTGGGTAAGTGATTTCTAACGCCCGCTTGACCCACTACCAGGCCTTGCTGCTTGACACCCCACAGACACTTCCAACACTTCCAGACACCCTGCTTCCTGAACCTGGCTACTCTTTACCCAACCCGAACAAGACCCCCAATTGTGGTGAGATACTGACCGAGGTCATAGCGGTACAAAAAAGACTTAACAGATGTGCTTTAAATAACAGTGAGCTGATATGGTTTACAGATGGAAGCAGTTTTATTAGGATGGACAGAGAAGGGCCGGGGCCACAATAGTTGATGACTCTGGGCAGAGAAGATGGGCAGAAGCCCTTCCCCAGATACCTCTGCACAAAGGTGGTTGATTGCTCTTGATACAGGCCCTGAAAGGGCCAAAAGGATTACCATCTTCACTGACAGCCGTATGCATTTGGTACTGTGCACATTCAGGCCCAAAGACAAAGAACGGGGTTTTTTGACAGCTGAAGGGAAAGAAGTTAAAAATCTGGGCCTGAGATCCGCAGACTCTGGAGGCCATCCAGCTGCCTCGAGTGGTGTCAATAGTGCATGTCCCTGGACATCAAAAAAGGAAGGGACCCCAGGACACGGGCAACCGGGCCGCCAACGTGGCAGCCTGGGAAGCAGCTAATAAAGACTATACTGCCCCCATACTGACAGTAGTGGATTACCACCCCCGGGTATGGGAACCTTACCCTAGTCCCTGAGTATTCCCATCTGATCTTGCCTGATCTGGCAGAATGCCACCTTCGAGAGGGCGAAGATGGATGGTACCGAGACCCAGATGACTACTTGATACTTCCTGCCAACCTGGGTCAACACTCTGTGTGAACATCTGCTACCTTTGACCATCCATCTAGAGAAAAAAGATTCTAATGCTTCTCTCCATAGCACGCCTGAGGCTCTGGCAACAGGTGACTTGTTGGAGATAGTCCAAGCCTGCAAAGCATGCCAGCTGATGAGGCCAGGAAAAGGACAACATGCAGGAACGAGGTATTGGGAGGAAGACTATGGCAGCATTGGGAGATAGATTTACAGAGGTAAGGGGCCAGGCAAGTATGGATACCGTTTTCAGTTAGTCATGGTGGATACTTTCCTGGTGGGTAGAGGCCTTCCCTACTAAGGGAGAAATAGCTATGATAGTGGACAAGAAGATCCTAGAAGACATAGCACTCAGGTTTGACCGTCGTGACCATTGGCTCTGATATGGGCCTGCTTTTGTGAGTAGATTGTTCAGGGACCTGCCTTAGCCCTGTGGACAGCTGGAGATTACACTTTGAGTACAGGCCCCAGAGCCCAGGGCAGGTTGAGAGGATGAATGTGACCCAAGAACTTTGGACAGTTGGCAGTTGAGACTGGTGACCCTCCCTTCTCCTTGCGGCCATATTGCCCCTACAGCTTACTCTGACCCTTTTGGTTGGTACAAAGACATTCCCCCCATGTGCCCTATCCTTGAGGGAAAGAAACAACCTCCCCGAGTTTAGGCGGCTCTGAGAGGCTCTGATGGCATTGGGCAAGGTACATACTCCCGACTGGAGATTGGTCTGAGTAGCACATGAGGGCCAAGACAAGGGAGCCATCCTTTGCATGATATCAGCCCTGAGACTGGGTGTGGGTTAAGCGACACCAGATCAAGGCATTAAAACCCCAGATGGAAGGGTCTTGTTCTCCTTACTACTCCACTGCCCTAAAGGTCGACGGGAGGTATTGGACCTGGGTGCATTGCAACCACGTGTGTCGGGCCACCCCGAAGAACAAGAGAAAGCCTGAGAAGAATGGGAGGTAACTCCGCACCCATCAAACCCCCTGCTGAAGCTCAGTTGCCGACGAGAACCAGGCAACTCATCTGACCATCTTATTGATGACCACTCTTCGACTCTGGGAGCTACTGGTGCCAACTCACATCAGCCAGTCAAGATCACCTGAAACTACAGAATGAATGACACGAGAGGTGTTCAACTCGACCACGGAAATACATCCTCCGAACACTTGGTGGCCGGACTTGTACTTTGACCCCGCCAGTGGTAGATTTAACCTGGGCAAGGGGTTTTCGGAATTAGGGATTCTGGGCATGTCCAAGCGAACATAGACAAAATTGGAAGACTTGGGTGGGGGGCACAGGACTACTATTGTAAGTCATGGATTGTGTAATCCTCTAATGATAGGCTGGGGCCTGACGCTGGGACGTGGAGAATCAGGACCCACTCAACTTTTCATTTGCCAAACCTTACCTTCATACAGGGATTGGGGATGGGAAGAAAGCTGTAACTATGCACAAGTAAGGGTGAGGTTTAACCAGGAAAGAGCTAAAAAGGAGAGGGTATAAGTTCTGGCTTGTCTTGGGGAATCCAAACCAGGATGGACAACTGAAAAGCATTTATAGTGGAACTCATAACTATAAGCCAAATTTTAGAGCCAATACAGATATACAGCATAGGTCCAAACCTGTTGAGAGGGCTGCTGTAACCCCCCCACCAACAACCACCACTCCCACATCCCTTGTTCCACCTGGACCTGTGGTCTCCTGAGTCCCATCCGTAATCTTGAAATTCGACTCGCTATGGAAATTAGTGAGAGCAGCGACACAGCCTCTAAATCAGACTAACCTAGAGGCAACTAGATCTTGCTGGCTCTTACTATAACTTGTACCCCCCTTACTATGAGGCAATAGGCCTCAATGCCTCCTATAATCTGAATAACACACGGATCCTCCCTCAATGCCTTTGAGGAGAACGAAAGGTGGGACTTCCGATAAAAGAAGTCTGGGGAAAGGGGTCATGTGTGGGTGAGGTGCCATCAAAACTCCTCCCCACTGTGTGCACGCGCCATTGAGCCCACAGATTTACCTTTTAGCAAATGGTTACATCCCAGAGATGGGGGGATGGTGGGTTTGCTCACCTACTGGGCTGACTCTGTCTACACAGCTCAGCATTCACCACAAGGAAGAACTTGTATCCTGGTGGCAGTAGTGCCAAAGATCCTATACCACCCCATGAACCAGTTTATGATTAATGGACGAAAAGACTAGCTTTAGGCTCCACGATATCCAGAGCAGGGCTAAAAGAGAACTTATGACTGCCATTTCTATAGCAACCATGTTTGGCCTTGGGATTGCTGGGGCGGGGACTGGAATAGTAGCTTTGTCCCTCAGTTGTCAAGGATTTAACTCACTACGGGCAGCCATAGATAAAAATATAGCCCGCCTAGAGGAATCAATGGATGCCTTGGAAAAGACGTTGACATCCTTATCTGAGGTAGTGTTGCAAAACCGCAGGGGATTAGACTTACTTTTTCTGCAACAAGGAGGGCTCTGCGCAGCCTTAGAAAAAAAATGTTGCTTTTACGCCGACCACACTGGGGTAGTAAGAGAGTCTATGGCCAAGGTAAGAGAGGGACTAGCCCAACGTAAAAGAGAGCGAGAGGCTCAACAAGGGTGGTTTGAGTCCTGGTTCCAGCAATACCCCTGGCTAATGACTTTAATTTCTATGCTGCTGGGACCCCTGCTGGTGCTTCTACTAATACTTACCTTTGGCCCCTGTATTATTAACAAGCTTACAACCTTCATAAAAGAACATATTAATACGGTCCAGCTGTTTGTACTCAGGCAACAATACCAGACAGTGCCCCAGAAAACAGAGGAAGATTCTTCTATATGAACAAAGGACAGGGGGAATGTTGAGACCTGACAGAAGCCACGACAAGCTTCAGGGACTAAAGTAGCCAGAGCTACAATCACAGAAAAAGCTGGGTCACTGCCCAGAAGGAGCTGAGATCATCACCCCCTGACCTTGAGACTCAGCTAGTCAGCATACTCCCCATAGCCTGGTTAGAGCTAGCCCAGATAACACGAAAAGTCCCTTAAGTGAGCCCACATGCTAAAAAATTAGCCAATTAATAGATGCCAAGAACCCCTTTGCAACCAATCCGCCCTTGCCAACTCCCTGTCTTTGTTCTAAGTCTATAAATACTGCTTTAATTCAGGGGTTGGGGCCTCTTGCCTGTACTCCACTGTGTTGGAAGTGGCAGAGTGCTGCTCCAGAGTTAGCAATAAATCCTCCTCTTCTTGCCTTTGCATTGCCGTGGTGGACCTGTTCTCTCCAGCCTGTTAGACTTGAGGACTCAGAGCATAACAAAGCGAAGGCCGGGCCTCTCCGGGAGGTGAGGCCAGTGCAGCCTCCTGGGAGCGAGGCGTGAGCCTAGGGACCTTAGAGTGAATAAACCCACATCGCTCAAGAAAATTTGTGCCGGTGCAGAAACAGAGGAGTCACTGAGATCAGAAATTGGTTTAAGCAGCAAAGGTTGCAAAACGAGGTGTCTCAGGGACCAACGCAGGCATCCGCTTCCAGAGCGAGTTTAAAGCAAACTGGAAGTGCCTCTTACGCCACACCAGGGACATCTGAATTTGCTGGGGTGGTGGGACTGGAAGCGGAATTTTAGATGCAGCAGGGACCCTCAGCACGGTACAGAAGAAAGACAACTGCGAGAGGAAGACTTGACTAGAAAAGAAACTCACTTTCCGCTGAGACCTCTGCTAGCTGCTTTCCCTTCCAGGTGTGTGACATTCTGTGCACGCGCAGTAAGAAGGAGTGGCCTGGGCCGAGGCCAGCGAGCCGACGGTCAGGCGCGGGCCGGAGAAGCCGGGCCTGCGCCGAGCAGTGGGAGGATGAGGCCGCCCGGGCCACGACCGGGAGCCACTGCTGCAGGTAGATGCAGTCCGGAAATGAAAGACGGCCTGCTCCTTGAGAGAAAGGTATCATAAAAGTAGACAGTGTATTTTAAAGCAAGGTATCACTTGCCAACGAAGGTCCCTAATATTAAAGCTGTCGTTTTTCCAGTAGCAGATGGAGTGTGAGTTGGTCCATAAACAAATTTACTAAAGTTGATGCTTTTGGATTATGGTGATGAGAAGTATCTTGAGAGTCCCATTGGACAACAAGGGGACCAACCAGTCAGTCTCTAAAGTAAATCAACCCTAAATATTCACTGGAAGGTTGATGCTGAAGCTCCAATATTTTGGCCAATTGATGCAAATATCGGACTCATTGGAAAAGACAATGATCTGGAAAGATTGAGAGCAAGAGAAGGGGGTGACAGAGGATGGTTAGATAGCATCACTGACAAAATGGACATGAATTTGAGCAAACTCCAAGAGACAGTGAAGGACAGGGAAGCCCTGGCATGCCGCAGTCCACTGGGTTGCAAACTTTGGACACCACTGAGCGAGGGGACAACAGAATGCATATACATATATCCATTCTTTTTAAGGTTTTTTTTTTTTTCTCCATATAGCTCATTACAGAGTATTTAGTAGAATTCCTTGTGCTATATAGGTCCTCATTCCTTATTCACTTTATGCATAGTAGTGAGATGAAGTGAAAGGTATGTTAATCCACATCTCCCAATTTATTCCTTCACCTCTCACGCACTGATAACCATACGTTGCTTTGTATGTAAGCACCTCTATTCCTGTTTTGTAAAGAAGTTCATTTGTACCTCTTTGTTTAGATTCCACAGATAAGTGATACCATATAATATATGTCTTTCTCTTCTGTCTCTTGTTGATAGAAAAGCTGAAGTCTCCCAGACCCCAGTGACACACAAGAGAAAGGTTCAAGCACCTACTGGTTAGAACAAAGAATCACAGACTCAGCGTCTAATAAACACTTCTGCTACTGCTACTAAGTCACTTCAGTCGCGTCCGACTCTGTGCGACCCCAGAGACTGCAGCCCACCAGGCTCCCCCGTCCCTGGGATTCTCCAGGCAAGAATACTGGAGTGGGTTGCCATTTCCTTCTCCAACGATGAAAGTGAAAAGTGAAAGGTAAGTCGGCTCAGTCATGTCCGACTCTCTACAACCTCATGGACCGCAGATTACCAGGCTCCTCCATCCATGGGATTTTCCAGGCAAGAGTACTGGAGTGGGGGTGCCACTGCCTTCTCCCAAGCACTTCTGAGTTCTTTTTAAAAGACATTTGTTGATTTGACTGCATCAGGTCCCATGACTTCATGGCAAATAAATGGGAAACAGTGCAAAGAGTAACAGACTTTATTTTCTTGGCTCCAAAATCACTGTAGATGGTGACCACAGCCATGAAATTCAAACACATTTGCTCACTGGAAGAAAAGCTATGACAAACCTAGACACAATATTAAAAAGCAAAGTCATTATATTGCCAACAAAGGTCAGCATTGTCACAGATATAATCTTTCCAGTAGTCATATATAGATGTGACAGTTGAAATATATAGAAAGATAAGTGCCAAGGGAATTGATGCTTTTGAACTTTGTGTTGGAGAAGACTATTTTGAGCACCTTGGATGCAAGAAGATCCAACCAGTCCATCCTAAAGGAAGTCAGTCCTGAATATTCATTGGAAGGACTGATGTTGAAGCTGAAACTCCAATACTTTAGCCACTTGATGAAAGAGCTGACTCATTAGCAAAGACCCTGATGCTAGGAAAGACTGAAGGCAGGAGGAGAAGAGGACAACAGAGGATGAGATCGTTGGATGGCAAGACTGACTCAATGGACAAGAGTTTGAACAAGTTCTGGGTCATGGTGGAGAACAGGGAAACCTGGCTTGTTGTATTCCCATGGGGTTGCAAAGTGTGGGCCACGACTGAGCGACTGAATAACAACTAGCATCATAAGCAATCACCTAATGCTACCATTCCAGTAGGAATTTTCTCTGTCTTAGGGCTATAAAACTTGGCTGTAAGCCTGGGGAAGCATTCCATTCTCCTTTGAGCTGACCTGCTGTGCTAACACTGTCATCCAGTCTAATAAACCCTTTATTCCCTCCTCCCTTTCGGCCTCATGTCTGGAAATCCTTTCGAAGCTGTGCATGGACCATGACAGTTACTCTGAAGCACTGGCTTGTCTTACGGGGGACAGAGTGAGCTTGAACTCGGTCACACCACTAAACTTGGAACATACCCATTGCCACGCGTGTGGGCTCAACCAGAGGCTCACACTTGCTCCTTCCCACAGCTCTCCTTCAGAGCCCAACACTCCCCTCCAATTTCTCCCATTTTTCATCAGTTTTCCTGCACAGCTGAGCAAGAGGGCTACACGAAAGAGACCATTGGGCATGGGCATTGCATCAGAAACACACAAGCTGCAATTCCGAGGACACTGGGCACTCAGTACAGACCAAGAAGCTGGTCCTCTGGGGAGAACCTGCCAGCAACTGGGGACATCTCAAAGTATAGGCCCCTGAGATTTGGTTGGATTGAACTCAGTGAAGAAGTCACAAAGAGAGAGAGGCCCCAATGTCACTGCCCAGTGTCCTCCCTGACTCAGACCTAAATGGAAGATACTCCAGCTTTGTTTAGGGACAGGAGGCCTCCTTCATACCCTCCTTAGATTCCAAAGCTTCTGGCCACTCTAACCACAGTAAAATCAGTATCCTCTCCTCTGAGCAGATAAACTGCTGTAAGCAATGCATGCAACAGCCCTCATATGAAGTCTCCTATCAACAGGAATACCATTCCTCAACAGGCTTCTCCTCTACAGATCTTTTTATTCAGATTCCGCCCACATGCTGCACACCAAGACCTGAGCCTATTAATTACCCGCATAACTACATCTACATCCCGCACAACTATGTACAGCACTCCTGTTATCATCTTCCCAATTCTAGAACAATTCCCCTTCTCCAATTAATTTTAATTAATGAAGACAACCCACTCTGCTCAACTCCATTAAAGCTCTATTAGCTTGAAGCATTTTCAATGATTTCTTCTCTCTGACATAACGGGTGGGGAAACAAGGGGTTCTGAGGTGACCCAAAACCACGGATAAATGGGAGGAGGGAAGGGGATGACGGCAGGTGCCAAGATAAGAAAAATAAAACAATAAAACTACCTCATGATTCCTGGGGCGACCGCACCCTACCAGAGAGGGCTTCAGAATTTGCTGTACTCCCGCCTCTTGGTACAAGGGACTCAAAGCCTTTGCGAGGGGCAGAGCCTAAGACACCCACCTGCCTCTGGCCGAGTGAGGGGCAGGACGGAGGACAGTCCTGGCATCTAGGGCGTGAAGGGCGGGCATAGCACCCCACCCCTGCGCTCCCGGGCGTGTGAGGGGGGCGTGGTGTAGGACATGCCTGTGTCTTGGGTTTTGAGGGGTGGGAGCCGAGCGGGGCCGGAAGTAGCCCCAAATGAACTGGGCAGGGACCACCCAGACCCAGCAGGCCAAGAGGACACCGGCACGCTTCTACGCGCGGGTTCCCGAGGCATCTTGTCAGTGCTGAGAAGTATCTGAGGACTTCCTGGTGGCTCAGACTAGAAAAGATTGCGGCTGCAATGCAGGAGACCTGGGTTGTATCACCGGGTTGGGAAGATCTCTAAAGGAGGACATGGTCTTCCACTTCTGTTCTTGCCTGGAGAATCTGGTTGAGACAGGAGCGTGGCTGGCTAGAGCCCATAGCCTCCCAAGGAGTCTGTGCACGACTGAGCAACCAAGAACCTGCACACACGCACACAGAGTGGTTTTACATGTCTTGGGCTGCACCATAGATTCTTCTATGCATTAGTTTAAATAGCTGCATAGCTTTAAAGTAAAAGTGTAAAAATCTCTGTGGGGTAATTACGTTTGAACCAAGAAGATTGGTTCCAACAATAGGATTCTCATGGATGAGGCTGAAGCAATTCAGAGGTCAGGGAACTGAAACCTGGTGTGGCCACACAGCTGGGGGTGCGTGAGGGTTGATGTGAGATAGTCGTGGGGGTGGGGTGGGGGTTGATGTGGGTGGTGGCTGGATACAGGAATATTCCTGCGATTAGAATTATAAGCAGTTTAAGTAAGGAAGAACTGGGTTTGTGTGGGAATGACAAGCTGGGGAGAAAGTACACAACTCTTAGAATGGGTCATTGCTTCATACTAACACCGCTAGGAAGAAAATGTCTTGACATACCACGTATCCAAGGATCAAGTTGGGTAGTCACTGCAGTGGCCCAGCGACAGTGCACCCCACAGAGATGGTAGGATTGAGAAAACGGGCACTGCTCTGTGCTTTGGACATTCTGGCCTTGGTAGACCCAGAAGGGCCGCCAAGGCCCATCCTCCTCAGCAGGTCCAGATTAAGCTTGGAGAAATGTCTCTAAGTTTTTAGATCATCAGTTATTGCTGAGGACACTAATTTTTATATGGCAATGTATTAACATACATAGCCCCAGTCTGGAAGATAGATACACGAGGATCCTGGCTGAAAGATTATGGGGATTTCTCAGTGGCACACTTCGCCGTGGCACTTCCCTGTTGGTCCAGTGGTAAAAACATCCACCCCAAGCACTAACACAGGTTTGATCCCCGGGATGCGTGAGGATACACGTGCTTGGAACAAGCCTGAGCAACCATAAATGCTGAGCCTGGCTGCACTAAAGCTTGTGCTCTTGCAACAGAGTAGCTACAGTAGTGAGAAGCCTGCACACAGCAACTAAGAAAGTCACATGCAGCAAAACCAAATCAACATAGCCAAAAAAAAAAAAAAAAAGATATTGTTTGACTGGAACTCCTGTCTCAACAAGCCCCAGCCAATGTATTTATTAGATGGTCATCACAAAGAGAGCCAGTGCAATAATGAAGATGGTGAAAATTAATGAGAACTACATTCTTCTTTATTGTTTGTTCTATGCTTGTGAAATTTCAAATGCATTGAGAAAAATGTTTTACATCATAATATATATTACTTAAGTTAATTTCTTTAATGCAATGGAACATCAAATTATTAGATGGTCATTTGAAATCTTTGTTCAGATGTGGACACAACAAAGCAGACTGTAAAACATAAATTCTTGAGAAGATATAGTTTATTTTCCCCAAAATTATCAACTTTGCACCACTTATAAATATTTCTATGTGTATTAACTGACTGAACTCATGTCCTGAAGGAAGTTTGTTCATATTTATAGGGCACATACTATGTCCCCTGTGATTCTCTTATGTACATTTTAATCTTAGAGGTCT
>CAKJTW010000880.1:0-13762 GCA_917880005.1 Nanger dama
TGGTGAAGACATTTTTCGAAAGTCAGAGCTGCTTCCTGCTGTTGCTAAGTCACTTCAGTTGATGTGCCTGACTTCTGTGTGATGCCACAGATGGCAGCCCACGAGGTCTTCCTCCATCCCTGGGGATTCAGCCCATGACTTGAGTTTTTGAATCAGTTATCCTAGTCCCACCCCTTCAGTACTACAGTTGTGATGAGAAAATTAACATGGTACAGCAGCCCACAAAGCCCAGCTTTGACTTGGGGAGACGATTTTCAAGAGTCCCTGTAGGGCAAGGGGTGAGGACCAAGTTCATAACCTTAGTTGTTTCCTGCACTATTGTGGATAGTGCTAAGGAGAGTGGAAGTTTTAGGAGAATTTACAGAATTTTCACTTTGTAACTTGTTCTGGAGGTTAGCTTTCCTTATAAGTCCCCAGGAGTACCTTTTGCCTTTGCTGAACTTGCTTTTGGGGAGTGTTTGTTGACTTTGAAAATGTGTTTTGGTGTCTGCAGTAGTTCTAGCAATCGCCTTTCTTATTTACTGGAGGACTAGGGAAGGAGGGGCTTCCCGGGTGGCTCAGTGGTAAAGAATCTTGCTGCCAGTGCAGGAGACACAAGAGATGTGGGCTTGATTCCCGGGTCAGGAGGATCCCTGAAGTAGGAAATGGCAACCCACTCCAGTATTCTTGCCTGGAAAATTCTATGGACAGAAGAGCCTGATGGGCTACAGTCCAGGTGGTCATAAAGAGTTGAACATGAGTGACTGAGCATGCACACATACAGAGAAAGAGAGAGAATTTAGTCCCACATAAGAGTATGTGCCTAGAGAAGGAAAATGGCAGCCCACTCCAGTACTCCTGCCTGGAAAATTTCATGGATGGAAGAGCCTGGTGGGCTACAGTCCATGGGGTCGCAAAGAGTTGGACGATGACTGTGTAACTTCACTTTCACTTTCAAGAGTATGTGCATCACGTAGCATCACTGATTCAAGGGACGTGAATTTTGAGCAAATTCCAGGAGATAGTGGAGGACAGAGGAGACTGGTTGGCTATAGTCCAGGGGTTGCAAAGAGTTAGACACGCCTGAATGACTAAACAACAACAGGAGCATGTGCAACAAGAGCTGGAGAGTGATGCTTACCACTTCTGAACTTAACTCTATCTGACACTCAGAACATCCTTACTAACCTACACATGTGAAGTTACTGTCTCTAGGTCTTGCTTCCCTTTCTCATACTTACTAGAATGCACATGCTCGCTAGTCAGTTTCACATGGGCTCTTCCTGTTGCCCACAGGTCCTACTCCCAGACTGACTCCTTTCCCTTACACTCACCTTTCCTGCAGAACTGGTGACAGGCTCTAAGGTTAGATCCAAGAAGCTCCCTGGATCTGCTGCCTGCCCTTGGCTGTGGGTGCAGTGACTGGTTTCCTCCCCACCAACCAGGAAGTCTCTGTGCCACTCTGAGCTCAAGAGGCTCAAGGAGGAAGGGCCCAGTGGTGACGACTTAAAGAGACAGCAACAGTAGCCAGTGAACTGGGGGCGTGCAGTACTGTCACTGCGTCTCCTATCCCATCGCTGATTCCCTGGTAGCTCAGCTGGTAAATATCTGCCTGCAGTGCAGGAGACCCTGGGCCAGAAAGACACCCTGGAGAAGAGATGAGCCACCCACTCCAGTCTTCTTGAGCTTCCCCGGTTAACAGAGTCAGTAACGAATCTGCCTGCAATGCAAGAACCTGGGTTCAGTCCTTGGGATGGGGAGGTTCCTTGGAGGAGGGCATGGCAAACCTACTCCAGTATTCTTACCTGATCACAGGACAGAGGAACCCGGAGGGCTGCAGTCCATGGGGTCACAAAGAGTCGGACATGACTGAGCAACTAAGCACATCCTATCCCATAGCTCTGGGCTATGGTAAAGTTTTCCAAAGGTTTCTGTGACACCAGCATCTTGAATAGCATTTTAGGTTTCCTGAGATCTCTTTTTATTTCCAACTTTTGACCAATAATCTTATCTCCAGTTGTCTCTTGCTTTTTAGGCGTTTTTAAATAAAATGGCCTCTTGAGTGTCTCCCTTTCCCAGGACAGGAGTTTTTGAGTGAACATCAGCGTGGACAATGCCACAAAAGTGGTTCTACCTGCTAGGAACATCACCCTCTAGGTTTACTGAGATATAATTGAATGTAACATCATATACATTTAATATCCATGAGGTATTGATTTGATATACTTATATATTACAAAATGATTACCATCACAACATTAGCTAATATTTGCATCACTTCACATAATTATCATTTCTTTTGGTGGTAGAGATCTACTATCTTGGCAATGTTCAAGTAGGTGATACCAAACTGCACTATAATCACTGTGTGCGTACCTACTCATCTTCTCCTGGAGGTTTGTACTCTTGACCAACATCTTCAAATTTCTCCCATTCCCCCAGCCATTAGTAACCACCATTCTACTTCCCCATTTCAAGGAATTTGACTTTTTTAAATTCCAAGGAAAGCATACCATATAGTATTTGTTATTCTCTGTCTGACTTATTTCCTAGTAAATGCCTCAACTGCACACATTTGCATCATCCCACACAAGCAGCAAAGCAATGCTGAAAATTCTCCAACTGAGGCTTCAACCATGCACATGAACTGTGAACTTGTTCATGTTGAAGCTGGATTTAGAAAAGGCAGAGGAACCAGAGATCTTGTTGCCAACACGCATTGGATCACAGAAAAACAAACAGAATTCCAGAAAACATCTACTTCTGCTTCACTGACACACTAAAGCCCTTGGACCTGTGGACTACAAACAACTGTGGAAAAATTCCTGAAAGAGATGGGACTAACAGACCACCATACATGCCTCCTGGAGAAAGCAAGGAGCAACAGTTAGAACTGAATGTGGAACAACGGACTGGTTTCAAATTCCGAAAGGAGTATGTCAAGGCTGTATATCGTCACCCTGCTTATTTGACTTATATGCAGAGTACATCTTGTGAAGTGCAGGGCTTGATGAATCACAAGCTGGAATCAAGATTGCTGGGAGAACTATCAATAACCTCAAATATACAGATGACATCACCCCTTATGGCAGAGAGGAAGGAGGAACTAAAGAGCCCTTGTTGAGGGTGAAAGAGGAAAGTGAAAAGCTGGCTTTTAAAACTCAATTATCTGAAAAAATGAAGATCATGGCACCTGGTCCCATCACTTCATGGCAAATAGATGGGGAAACAATGGTAAACAGTGACAGACTTCATTTTCTTGAGCTCCAAAATCACTGCAGACAGTGACTGCAGCCATGAAATTAAAAGACAGTTTCTCCTTGGAAGAAAACATATGACCATCCTAGACAGTATATTAGAAAACAGAGACATTACTCTGCCAACAAAGGTCCACCTAGTCAAAGCTATGTTTTTCAGTGGTCATGTATGGATGGGAGAGTTGGACCATAAAGAAGGCTGAGCACTGGGATGAATTGATGCTTTTGAACTGTGACGTTGGAGAGACTTCTGAGAGTCCCTTGGACCGTGCAAGGAGACCCAACCAATCCATCCTATAAGAAATCAGTCCTGAATATTCATTGGAAGGACCAATGGTTTTGCTGAAGCTCCAATATTTTGGCCACCAGAGTTGAAGAACTAACTCATTGAAAAAAGATCCTGATGCTGGGAAATACTGAAGGCAGGAGAAGGGGACGACAGAGGATGAGATGTTTGAATGGCATCACTGGACTCAGTGGACATGAGTTTGAACAAGCTCCAGGAGTTTGTGATGGGCAGGAAGCCTGGCATGCTGCAGTCCTGCTTTAGCGATCAGACATAACTGTGTTATCGAACCAAACTGAACTAGCAATACCCTCAAGTTCCATCCATATTGTTGTAAACAGCAAGATGTCTTTCTCTCTTGTGGCTGAATCATATTCTACTCGTGTGTGTGTGTGTGTGTGTGTGTGTGTGTGTGTGTATATACATATACATGTGTGTGTGTATATATACATATACATGTATGTGTATATATATATATATATATATATATGGGCTTCCTGGTGGCTCAGAGGTTAAAGCGTCTGCCTGGAATGCGGAAGACCCGGGTTTGATCTCTGGGTTGGGAAAATCTCTGGAGAAGGAAATGGCAACCCACTCCAGTACTCTTGCCTGAAGAATCCCATGGAGGGAGGCGCCTGGTAGGCTACAGTCCATGGGGTTGGAAAGAGTCGAACACGACTGAGTGGCTTTACTTACTTACTATATATATACATATACACACACACACACACACACACGGCTTCCTGACGGCTCAGTGGTAAAGAATCTGCCTGCACTGAAGGAGCTGCAAGAGACATGTGTTCAGTCCCTGGGTCGGAAAGACTCCCTTGAGGAGGAAATGAGAACCGACTCCAGTATTCCTGTCTGGAAAATTCCATGGACAGAAGATCCTGGTGGGCTGCAGTTCATGGGGTCACAAAGAGTCAGACCCTACTGAGCACACGTATATATATGCAAACACTCTACATCACCTTTATCCATTCATCCATAGACAGAACCTTAGGTTGTTTATGTATCTTGGCTACATGAATAATACTGCAGTGAAGACGGGAGTGCAAATACCACATCAAGATTCTGTTTTCCTGTCCTTTGGATAGATATCCAGAAGTAGGATTGTTCAACATATAGTGAATGTGAAGTCACTCAGTTGTGTCGAACTCTTCGTGACCCCATGGACTGTAGCCTACCAGGCCTCCTCTGTCCATGGGATTTTCCAGGCAAGAGTACTGGAGTGGGTTGCCATTCCCTTCTCAAGGGGAACTCCCAGACCAAGGGATAGAACCTGGGTTTCCGCATTATAGGCATTACCATCTGAGCCACTGGGGAAGCCCATTAACATTCCATCAGTTCAGTTCACTTCAGTTGCTCAGGGCATGTCCAACTCTTTGCAACCCCATGGATTGCAACAAACAGGCCTCCCTGTCCATCACCAACTCCCGGAGTTTACGCAAACTCATGTCCTTTGACTCAGTGATGCCATCCAACCATCTCATCCTCTGTTGTCCCCTTCTCCTCCTGCCTCCAATCCCTCCCAACAACAGGGTCTTTTCAAATGAGTCAGCTCTTCGCATCAGGTGGCTAAAGTATTGGAGTTTCAGCTTCAGCATCAGTCCCTCCAATGAACATTCAGGACTGATCTCCTTTAGGATGCACTGGTTGGATCTCCTTGCAGTCCAAGGGACTCTCAAGAGTCTTCTCCAACACCACAGCTCAAAAGCATCAATTCTTCAGTGCTCAGCTCTCTTTATAGTCCAACTCTCACATGCATACATGACTATTGGAAAAACCATAGCCTTGATGAGATGGACCTTTGTTGACACAAGTAATGTCTCTGCTTTTTAATATGCTATCTAGAATGGTCATAACTTTCCTTCCACGGAGCAAGTGTCTTTCAATTTCATAGCTGCAGTCACCATCTGCAGTGATTTTGGAACCCCCAAAATAAAGTCTGCCACTGTTTCCACTGTTTCCCATCCATTTGCCACGAAGTGATGAGGACTGGATGCCATGATCTTAGTTTTCTGAATGTTGAGCTTTAAGCCAACTTTTCCACTCTCCTATTTCACTTTCAGCAAGAGGCTCTTTAGTTCTTCCTCACTTTCTGCATAAAGGTGGTGTCATCTGCATATCTGAGGTTATTGGATATTTCTCCTGAAGCAATCTTAGATTCCAGCTTGTGCTTTTCCAGCCTCCACATTTCTCATGATGTACCATACATGAGCAATAAGCAGAGTGATAACATACAGCCTTGAAGTACGTCTTTCCTATTTAGAACCAGTCTGTTGTTTCATGTCCAGTTCTAACTGTTGTCTGCTGACCTGTATACAGATTTCTGAACGGTGTCGATGTGGTCTATGGTCCACTTCAGAATTTTAACAGTTTATCAGACCACACAGTCAAAGGCTTTCGGCAATAGTCAATAAAGCAGAAAATAGATGGTTTTCCGGAGTGTCTCTTGCTTTTTCCATGATCCAGATGTTGGCACAGGATTCCTGGTTCCTCTGCCTTTCTAAACCAGCTTGAACATCTGACGTCTTATGGTCTGCTGTATTGCTTGAAGCTTTGGCTTTGAGAATTTTGACATTACTTGGCTAGCAGCTGAGATGAGTGCACCAGTGGGTAGTTTGAGCATTCTTAGCATTGCCTTTGGTATTGGGAATGAAAACCATCTTTTTAGTCCCAGGTGTGTGGCCACTGCTGAGTTTTTCCACTTGCTGCATATTGAATCCACAACACAGAAAAGCACTAAATTCATTAGCTGGAGATAACTGGTTTTCTTTAATTAACAGTAATCTTTGATGTTTCTGACCTGGTTTTTTTGCAAAAACTCACACGTCCTAGCTCTTCCTTTTGAGTTCTTGGGAGCACTCCTCAGAGCTACCTGTTGGAGAGGCTGCCTCTGGACGCGGAGGTCTCCAGAAGTCCATCAAATGAAACATTACCTCAACTGTTAGGTTCTGCACTTTCCCCACTGACTTGCTGTAAGAACTGTTGACAAAAGCTAAATTCTCCTGAGACTCTGAAAGCTGAACTCTCCTGAGAAAACCACAACTTTGAGTCACTGAGGCTTCATAACATCCCTGGCCAGATGTGTGGTAGGGGAAACGGGGAGGAGCACATTCTAGTAATCTTACACAAGTCAGACCCTGGAAAACAGGAGGGGATGTGTGGGTCCGTAGAGAAACAAAAGCCGGCAGGAGAAAAGGTAGAGGAAAAGAGAAAGTAACTGATCAGATTCCTAGAGCTGCTCTATCAGATTACTACAAACTAAAGCAGAAACATTTATTGGATAATAGTTTGCAGGAGTTCAAACTGAAATGTTGACAGAGCCATGTTCTCTGAAGGCTCTCAGATCCTTCCTGGCCTCTTCCAGGCTTCTGGGTTGCTGGCAATCCTCAGCTTCTAGACATGTCACTGCAACCTCTTTCCTCTTGCATTTCTATAAGCAGAAGGAGGAACCAGGCTGCCTTCCACACTTTGCTTGGAAATCTCTTCTTGGCTAAATGGTCTACTTTCCACCCAATAGTAGAACAGGCAGTATCCCCAGGATACAGGAAGCCATGTGTCTGACTTCCCTTCCCTGAAGGGCCCTGTGGTCTCTTCCAGCTCCCCAGGAGATGATCAGACACTGAGTCTGTCTTTCAGGACAAGATTTAGGTCATTTAACAGGGTCTTTTGGATCCACCATGATAACTCCAAACAATGAATATAATTTAAGAAATTTTGCTGCTATAGCAAGCACATGAAGAAAAGCTTTCCACTTTACAAAACTGAAGAACCCACCATGTTATAGGGCAACATTTCTGTCTCTTTAAAACAGTTTCTATTCACTGGCCCCACCAATCTGCTTTCTGGCTCTGAGATCTCAGAGACATGGCAGTTAGAGCAAAAGCAGGGCTCAAACAGCTTCTCTGGAGGAAACCAGACAGCTCATCAAGCCCTTAAATCAGGTGAGCCTGGCTGAGAACAGGTCCCAGGGAGACAGAGCTGCAGGGACAGTAGGGTAGGGAGTCTGGGGAGGGCCTGGATTCTGGCCCGAGAAGGGACCAGGTGCTGTGCAAACAAGTCAGGAGGATGCCGCTTGTGAGCAGAGGAGGTGGCGGTGGGGGGGGAGTAAGGATGTCTGTTAACACATTGTCCATGGGTCTCATTTTAACAAGACAACCTTGCTGAATATTGCAACTTTCCTCAAGTCCCCCAGAGGCTCAGTGGTAAAGAATCCACCTGCAATACCCCAGGAGGTGCAGGAGATACGGGTTCAGTCCTGGGTGGGAAGATCCCCTGGATGGGGAAGTGGCAGCCCACTGCAGTTATTCTTGCCTGGGAAGTCCCATGGACAGTGAGCCTCACAGGCTGTAGTCCATGGGATCACAAAGAGTCAAACACCACCAGAATACATGCAGGCACCTTCTGTCCAGTTGCTGTTGGGACAAACGTTGAGTACCATTTGATAACACAGAGATTTCTCTTAGTGTCTTCAAGGCAGGTCTTTAGGACTACAAGGCAATTTAGGCCATTCAGTCTAAATTCCTTGTTAAATTTTATATTGCAGTACCATTTATTTTTAATGTTTTAGTTTCTGGTGTACAGGTCAGTGACTTAGTTATACATATACCCATTCTTTTTCAGATTCTTCACCATATAGGTTCTTACAGAGTATTGAGTGGAGAAGGAAATGGCAGTCCTCTCCAGTATTCTTGCCTGGAGAATCCCAGGGATGGCGGAGCCTGGTGGGCTGCCGTCTGTGGCGTCGCACAGAGTCGGACACGACTGAAGCAATGTAGCAGCAGTAGAGTATTGAGTAGAGTTCAATATGCAACATGCTTTACAGTAAGTCCTTGTCGATTTTACAGAAATAGAATCCCTGAGAACATTGTGACTCCATGAGACCTTGGGGAATTCATGAGTCAATGGATTACCCAGGTTACTTATGGCAGAGGAAACCTAGACCTCAGTTTGAATTCTTTTCAGTACCTAACAGAGAGAAGTTGTGCCCCTAGTAGGATGACAGATAAGTTGAGGAGCAGATGCTCCATGGACAGGGTTAGCTATTCTAAAGAAACATTTGTAGAAACCCTCCCTTGCCTTCTCTAATTACAGACCTGCTACCTGTTCACCATTTGGGAAAGAGAGTGAACTATTTCCCCTGATCTACTCTGATCTGATGTAATCTATGAAATGATGAACAGAGAAGGAACCTAGAAGAAGCTGAGTATGCAAGTGGTTAAGAGTGACCATGGTAGTCAGACAGACTTTGAATTGGATCTCTCTGCCTCAGTACCAATTGGCACCAGTGATTGTAAGGAATGCCTTAAACTCTTAAGCCACATCAGTTTCCTTCATTTAAACAATTCTGGTAATAAAACTAGCCCTGTAGGTTGTTTGGGGGAGTGAGACACAATTATCTCCTGAATAACACAGGCTTGATTTGTGTGTACTTTATATATTGTGCGTTATTTTTGCATCACATTATCTTCTTGATTTTTTATGTAATCAAATTGATATTGATTTCCTTACTCTTTCTCAAATCTTGGACATATTTTCTGCCATCCCCACATTACAAAGATTAACTATGCTTCTTCTGATATTTATATGGATTAATTTTTTTTACATTTAAATTTCTCTAATTTATTTGAATTTGAATGGCATCAGGAAATGGATGCAGTTTTATCTTTTTCTATATCATTATTTCAATATTGCCTTTCAGTTCTGTCTCGGTCACTCAGTCATGTCCGACTCTTCATGACCCCAGTAAGTGATGAACCTGACCATTTAGCCTGAAGAGATTTCCAAGCAAAGTGTGGAAGGCAGCCCTGGTTCATCCTTCTGCTTATAGGTGAAATGCAAGAGGAAAGAGGTTGCAGTGATATCTCTAGAAACTGAGGATCGCTATGAAAGCGGCGAGCTGCCTGAAACGTGGCCACAGAAAGGGGGCATCCGGTCATGTTCAGGGGCGGCTGGATGACCAAACCGGAACCAGGGAACGGACCCACTCCTCGGGCCGGCCTTGGAGCCCCGATCCAATCGGGAAATGCCAGAAAGACCATGGGCAACCAACCCCTGCTGTGGTCCGCGCACCTGCTGGCCTGATGGAAAAAAATCTCTGGCCTGTCTGCCAGCCCTCACTATAAAACCTTCCCACCCCTCCCCACCCGCACCCTCGCTTCCCTCGCTGCCTGTCCTTGGGAGTTCTGCCCGAGAGCAACCGCCCAACAGCGCCTTTACTAACGGGTCCTAGAGGTGGCTTTTTCTTCCCGCGGGGCGTTTTCTACATCTGGCGCCTAACGGGGCTTCCGAGGCAGAGCCTCCGGCGCCTGCCGTTGAGGCTCCCTCGGGGCCCACCGCCGCGGTAGCCCCAGACCCAGGCGGCTGACCAACCTCCCGGACGGCAGGAAACGGGTAAGTCCTTCGCCTTGAGGTCTGCAATTCCCCGCCTGGCGACCACCTCCTAGGGCCCTGTAACGGGTGCGTGCACTTACTGGGCCCTTCCGGTCACAGTTCGTGAAGGAGACGTCCTGATCAGCTGATCGACCTGATCTCAAGCCGCCCATCCCGGCTGCCCATTCCGGTCCCCGCAGACCGGTGAAGGAGACGCCCTGACCGGCTGCCTGGACCCATCTGGCTTCGCCCATTCCGTCCCGCAGACCGAAGGAGACGTCCTGATCGGCTGCCTGACCCATTCCCGGCTTCCCCAGCGTGTCCAAAGACGCTTTGGATACCGGGGTCTGCCTACGCTTGCTGGTGGTCGCTATGGGATCGACAGTTCCAAACCCGAACCCAAACCCCAAGATTTAACTCCTTTAGGAATGCTTTATTACACTTCTGGTAGACCTTAAGACTAAAGAGACATGTCCGCGCCAAACAGCTTACTTTTTTGCTCACAGGCCTGGCCTCAATATTCTCTAGATAACGGCTCACTGGCCAGCCACAGGACATGGACTTTGATGTCCCCGTGACTTAGATAATTACTGTTGGAGAACGGGAAATGGTCTGAGGTCCCTTATAAGCAGGCTTTTGGGCGTTGTGCTCTCGCCGTCTCCCCGCCAGCACCACGTGGCTCCAAGCCAACTCCTCCCGTCTCTGAGTCCTCTGCTTTCTCTGTTTCTCCAGAGGACTTGGTGGCTCCCTCCCTCCCTATACCTCTCCCACGGCTCCCTCCTTCCACCTCGGCCCCAGCCTCGCCCTCGACCCCAACCAGCTGGCAGTTAACCCTATTCTTTCCCCCCTCCTCCGACCCTGCCCTCTATCCTCACCCTCTCCCATTCCGTTCTGCCTCCGAGACCCCTGCCGCCGGCCCTGGATCTGCTGGCCCTAAACCCTATCTTTGTATCCCCCTTCCCTGTCGGCGGCCCTCTCCCCCTCCTCCTCCGCCTTCTCTGGTTAGCTCCCACACTCGCTCTCACAGCAGTCTGCAAAAACCTCCCTTTCTTTCTACCCCCCCCTCCCTCTTCTGTCCCAGCCTCGCTTCCCTTGCGGTAGGTGGCAGAGCTGAGGGCCTAGCTCAGGTCTATGTCCCTTTCTCCAGGACCTAGCACCAGATTGAGACCAAGTTGGGATCTTTCTTCCAACCCCACTTACTATATCAAACAGTTCACGGGCCTGACCCGTGCCTATGCTTTAACCTGGCAAGACATCTGCTATCTCTGAGATCCTCCACCACCCCAGAAGAGAGGCAGGGCCATCTGACGGCAGCCAAAGCGCAGGCTGATCAGAGGCACATTGCCAACTTCTCCCAAACACTCCCGAGGCTCAGGCGGTCCCTGACGCTGACCCCGACTAATTACTGTGGGGGTGGTGGCCAGCAGCGAATAGGCTATATGATAGAGTGCCTTCTTGATGGGATAGAAGTTGTCCTCTCACAAGGTTGTAAATTTCCTTAAGCTAGACAGAGGTGACTCAGGAGACCTGATAAAAATCAGCTATGTTCCTCAATCAGCTTACACAGAGGCCCTCATTCCAACCACCAGGCTGTCCCCTGAGTCCCCTGTAGGGCAGCCACCTTAGCCAGTCGTTTATCTCTCAGTCAGCTCACAGTATCCAGAAAAAGCTGGCCAAGGCCAGAAGAATGATCCTCAAACCCTATCCGAGATCTGATAAAAATGGCTGAGTTTACAATGCCCGGAAAAAGCAGCCGGAGCTGGCAGCCAAAGGCAAGGCTTAAACAGGCCAAATTTCAGGCTAGCCTCCTCAACCAACAAGCAAGTTCTTTAACCAGCAAACCCAAGCCTTGTAGTGGCAGCCCATGTGGCCAGCCTGCGGGTTCGGGGTCCCGGAAGCCCCCTCCGGGCCTGCTTCAAGCGCGGCCAGGAAGGACACTGGGCACAAAACATGTGCCCACAACCACGCCCTCCATCCAAAGCCGTGTCCGTTGTGCAAACAACATGACATTGGGCCAGCCACTGTCCCCAGGCCTCTCAAGCCCCGACCTCTAGGGGCCAGGGACCAGAGAGCCTTAGGAGACTTCTGCCCTACTCCGGCTTTGGAGCTGCTGAGCTTGACGAAAGCCCCATGCCGCCAGACTCGGGACCCCGATCACCCAGCCGAACCCTGAAGGTAACGCTCCAGGTAAGCGGGTAAGTTTTATCAACTTCCTGGTTGAACGGGGGCTACCCGATTCGGTTCTTCCTTCCTTTGGGGGCATTTTGCATCCTTCTTAGATTTTGGTAGTGAAATTGACGGCCGACCTTCATGTCCTCCAGACACAACCTCTGTCTTGTCAGTTAGATTCATCCTGGCACGCCCGCTGGTCCCTAAACCCTTACACTCCTTCTTCCTCAATTCCTCCTCCAAACTTCTCATTTCACTGTCATTGACCTCAAAGATGCCTTCTTTTACTATTCCACTTCATTCCGATTGTCAGTTTCTCTTCGCTTACACCTGGACAGATCCTGACATCAATTCACCACCTCAGCTCACCTAGACGGTCCTCCCTCAGGGTTGGAGACTGGCCAAGCTTGCAGGGGTGAGGGAAGACCTCGGGGGTACAGAAGAAGCCCATGGGGCCGTGGCCACAGAGGTGGCCTCAGGGACAGAGCGCGGGCGGCGTAAAAGGCAGCCAGCGCTGGTGGCAGGGGAGTGGTGGAGGAACAGGTGACAGGAGGGGGTCCATGGGCCCCAGAGGCAGGGATGAGGGTGCATAGATTGGATGCGGGGTTCGAGGATGTGTTGACAGGGACAGAGGTGGGAGCAGGCCAAGGGCTGGGCGGCAGGCAGTCACGCCCTCATAGTGGCCCATGAGTGCCCCTCGACTCACCCAGAGCTGGCCAGTCCCCAGCCCACCCTGAGGCCCCAGCGCCCATGGGGCCCTGGGCAGCAAGCAGCCAGAGCAGGAGGGACTGTATTTCCTTGTTAGTGGTGACCCAGGTCGACTACAAAACAAAATGGCCCTCGACATTCTCACAGCTGCCCAGGGAGAGACCTGCTATTATCAAGACAGGGTGCTGTGTATATATCCCAGATCTCTCCAAAAATGTCTCTAACACTTTGACTGAGGTAAGAGACAGTATCTCCCCGGTTGGGTGACAGCTCCCCTCTCTTCTAGATGAGATTACTTCTGGTTCAAGTTCAGTTGGTGGAAGCCCATTTTCATATTTGTCCTTGTAGTGCTAACCCTTCTTCTTTTGAGCCTTATATCCTCAGCTACTTGTCAAACGTGACCCTAAACATGTACCAGCTGGGACAAAGGCCCAACGCGATTCAGCTGATGGTGCTGCGACAACAGTACTCCGGGTCCACTCGAGAGATCTCCACCAAATCTTAGAGCCAGCCCAAAACATCCCGACCACCCTTTCCCCACACGCCCCGTTCAGCAGGAAGTAGCCAGAGAGATTCGGCGCCCCTATCCTATATCAAAAAGGCCGGATGAAAGGGCGAGCTGCCTGAAGCGTGGCCAGAAAGGGGGCATCCGGTCAGCACCAGGGTGGCTGATGACCAAACCCGGAACCAGGAACGGACCCGACCCCTGGGCCGGCCTTGAGCCCCAATCCAATCGGGAAATGCCAGAAAGACCATGGGCAACCAACCCCTGCTGTGGTCCGCACCTGTTGCCTTACATGGGAAACACTTGGTCTGTCTGCCAGCCCTCACTATAAAACCTTCCCGCACCCCTCCCCACCTCGCAGACTCCCGCTTCCCTCGCTTGCCTGTCCTTGGGAGTTCTGCCCGAGAGCAACCGCCCAATAAAGGCCTTTTACTAACGGGTCCTAGAGGTGGCTTTTTCTTCCCGCGGCGTTTTCTTACA
>CAKJTW010000881.1:0-13755 GCA_917880005.1 Nanger dama
TTAGGGTTGGGGTTTGGTTTAGGGTTAGGGTTAGGGTTAGGTTTTGGTTTAGGGTTAGGGTTAGGGGTTAGGGTTAGGATTATGTTTAGGGTTAGGTTTTGTTTTATGGTTAGGGTTAGGATTAGGGTTAGGTATTTTGGATAAAGTTAGGGATAGGGTTAGCTCTTGGGGTTAGGGTTAGTGTTAGGGTTAGGTATTAGGGTCAGGATTAGGGTTAGTGGTAGGGTCAGGGTTTAAGATTAGGGTTAGGATTAAGTTTAGGGTTTAGGGTAAACGTTACGGTTAGGTTAAGTGTTAAGGTTAGGGTTAGTTTTAGGGTCAGAGTCAGGGTCAGGGTTTAGGGTTAGGGTTAGCGTTAGGGTTAGCATTAGCATTAGGGTTAGCGTTAGGATTAGAGTTAGGTTAGGGGTTAGGTTTAGGGTTAGCGTTAGGGTTGGGGTTAGGTTTAGGGTTAGGGTTAAGATTAGCGTTACTCTTGGGTTTTGGGTTGGAAGAGTTTTGGGGTTAGGTTTGGGGTTAGGGTTGGGTGTTAGTGTTAGGTTTAAGGTTGTGTTGGGTTAGGGTTAGGGTTACGGTTAGGTTTAGGATTAGGGGTTGGGTTAGGGTTGGGGTATGAGTGTAGGTGTAGGGTTGGGTTAGTGTTATGGTTGGGGTTAGGAGTTGCGTGGGGTCAGGGTAGCAGTATGACGATGCGTTGAGGGTCAGGTTTAAAGGTTAGTGCTATGGATTTGGTTTAGGTTCATTTTTAGGGTTAGATTCGGGTTAGTGTTAGGGGTTAGGGCTAGAGATAGGTTTATGGCTAGGGCTGTGCTCGCCTGTGGCTACGGCCCAGACTAGGTTTAGGGTTGGGGTTAGACTTTTGGGTTGAGGAGTATGGTTTAGGTTTATGGTTAATGTTATCGGTTAGGGTTAGGGTTGAGTTATCAGTTAGGGTAGGGGTACGGTAGGGAATGGGTTGAAGTTAGTGTTAGGGTTGGGTTTTACAGTTAGGGTTAGTGTTGGGTTTATGGTTTAGGGTTAGAGTTGGGGGTTGGGTTTAGGATTTGAGATGGAGTTAGGGTAGGAATCAGTGTTAAGGTTAGGGTTAGATTTAGGGTTAGGGATTAGGGATAGGGATAGGTATGGTTTGGAGCCAGGTTTAGGGTTAGCGTTGTGTTACGATTGGGGTCAGGGCCAAGATTAGGTTCAGAAATAGTGCCAGAGCTAGGGCTACGTGTGGGAGTGTGGGGTTAGGGTTTAAGGTTAGTGTTAGGTTTAGGGTTTATTGTTAGGTTAGTGTTTTAGGGTTATAGTTAGGGTTGGGATAGGGGTTTAGGAATGACGTTAGGGGTTAGGAGTTAGGGGTTGTTTAGGGTTAGTGTTAGGAATAGTTTACAGTTTGGGGTTGAGTTGTCACTAGTTTAGGATTGGGTTAACGTAATGGTGGTTACGGTTACTGTTAGCGTTAGGGTTACGATTGTGTTAACGTGAGTTAGGGTTAGTTTTAGAGTTAGGGTTAGGAGTTAGGGTTTAGGGTTCGAGATAGGTTAAGGTTAGGAGTTAGAGTTGCAGGGTTGTGTTCACGTTAGAGTTACGGTAAGGTAAGAAGGCCGAAGTACAGTTAGGGTGTGTTAGGGTTTGGGTTAGAGTATAGGGGTTGGACTGGGGCTAGGAGGACAGTGAGGGCTATTGCTAAGAGCTGAGGGCTACGGCTGAGTGCTAATGTTGGGGTTAGGGGTTGTGTTTATGGTTGATTGGGTTTACATTTAGGATTTGGGTTGATGGGTTGGGGTTAGTTAGTTTTATGTTTTTAGGAGTTTAGGGTTAGGGTTGAGGTTATGTTTTGGGTTAGGGTTAGTGATAGGGATAGCGTTAGGGTTAGGGTTAGGGGTTAGGGTTAGTGTTGAGGTTAGGGTTTGTGTTAGGGTTAGCGTTAATGTGAGGTTAGTTGAAGAGGTTTAGGGTTTGGGTTAGTGTTAGGTTTGATGTTGAGTTTAGGGGTAGGGGTTTGGTTTGGGGTTGGGGTTAGCTAGGGTTTGAGTTGGGTTGGAGGGTTTGGTTTAGGGTTAGGGGTTAGGGTTAGGCTTAGGGTTAACGTTCCTCTAGGTTTAGGGGTTAGGAGTTTAGGAGCTAGCAGGGTTGGGGTTAGAATTAGGATTAGGGGTTGAGGTTAGGATTGAGGAGGATAGGGTTTAGGGTTAGGGTTAGGTTTGAGATTAAAGGATATGTTTTAGGGTTGCATTAAACTAGGAGGTTGGGATTAGGGGGTAAGGTAAGGGTTCGGGTTAGGGTTGGGGGTTTTGGTTGGGGCTAGTTTGGGTTCTTACAGTTAGGGTTAGGACCAGAATTTGGGGTTACAGTTACTGTTATGGTTAAGGTTAGGTTGGATTGGGGTTAGGGTTGGGTTGGGTTTAGCGTTACTCTTGGGTTTTTGGGTTGAAGAGATTTTTAGGGTTGGGGTTGTGGTAATGGGTTAGATTTGTTTAGGTTTAGTGTAAGGGTTTGGTTGGGGGTTAGGGTTAGGGTTATGGGTGGAGTTTGGGTTAGGAGTTGGGATTGGGATTGGGGTTAGGAGTTGAGGGTTAGGGGTTGAGTGTCAGGGTTTGGGGTATAAGGTTAGGGTTGGTGGTTGGGGTTAAAGTTTGGGGGTAGGGTTATAGTTGGGATGAGTTATGGTTAGGTCAGGGCTAGGCTAGGGTTAGGTGGTTGCAGGTGAGTTTTAGGGTTAGCGATTAGGGAACAGGATTGGGATTGGGTTAGGGTTAAGTTTAGGGTTAGGAGCCAGGGTAGCGGGGTGGGAGTAGGGGTAGCCCCAAGTAGGGTTAAGATGTGTGGGTTAGGGTTAGGGTTCGGGTTAGGGATAGGAGTTAGGAGTTAGGTTAGGGGTGGAGTGTTAGAAGTGAGTTTAGGTTTAGGGTTAGGGTTTGGGTTTTAGGGTTAGGGTTAGGGTTAGGGTTAGCGTTACTCTTAGGTTTAGGGTTAGGGGTTGGGCCAGTGTTAGGGTTGGGGGGTTTTTGTTTGGGTTGGGGTTAGGGTTAGTTTGGGATTGGGGGTTGGTTTGGGGGTTAGATTTAGGGTTAGGAGTTGAAGTTGGGTTGGTTTAGGGGTTAGGTGGTTAGGGTTAAGCGTTACCTTTGGGTTTAAGGTTAGGTTGGGTTGGAAGTTAGGTTGAGTTGGGGATTAGAAGGAGGACCGTTTAGGTTACAGTTTAGTTTGAAGCTTGTTTAGTTGGTTGGGTTAGTGTTTAGGGTTACCCATAGGTTGGGTTAGTTTAGTTTTAGTTTTAGGGTTGGGTCAGGGTCAGAATCGGGTTTGGGGTTTGGGTTAGCTTAGGGATAGCATTAGCGTTGGGGTGTGATTGGGGTTAGGGGTTGTGTTGGATTAGGTTGGGTTAGGAGTTAGGTTGGGGTTGGGTTGGTGTTGGTAGTTTGGTTGGGGTTGGGGTTGGGTTGGTTGTTGGGGTTGGGTTGGTTGGGTAGTTGGGTTGGGTTTGTGGTTGGAATCGGGTTGGATAGGAGTTAAGTTGGTTAGGTTAGGTGGTGAGGGGGTGGGGTGGGGTTGGTTTAGGCTAGGATTAGTATGGTTAATTGTTAGGGTTAGGTTAGGTAGGGTTGTGTGTTGGGTTAGGGTTAGGGTTAGAGATTGGGTTAGGTTGGCTGGGGTAGGTTAAGTTGGTTAGTGTTATGTGAGTTAGGCTTAGGGTTGGGGTAGTTGTTGAGTTGGATAGTGTTAGTTAAGGTTAGGTTGGGTTAGGTTAGTTAAAGTTGGGTTTGTACCGGTTGGGAAATTAGTTTAGGGTTAGGATTAGTGTTAAGTTAAGTTAGGTTGGGGTTGGGGTTAGTTGGGGTTGGGTGGGTTGGGGTTGGGGGGTGGGGATGGGTTGGGGTTGGGGTGTGTTGGGGTCGGTGAGGGTTGGGGGTTGGGGTTGGGGTTGAGTTGGTTTGTGGTTGGGGTTGGTTTGGGTTTGGGTTGGGGTTGGGTTGGGGTTAGGGTTAGTGTTGGGGTAGGTTTGGGGTTTGGGTTAGGGGGTTAGGTTGGGTTAGGGTTGGGTTGGTGGGGTTAGTTTGGGTTAGTTAGGTTGGGGTTGGGGTTATTAGGTTAGGGGTAGGAGTTTAGTTGTTGGGTTAGGCGGTTGGGGTTAGGTTATGGTTGGATAGGAATAGGGTTAGGTTGGGGTTGGAGTTGGGGTTAGGGTTGGGGTTAGGTTTAGGCTTGGTTTGAGGTTTAGTTTAGGATTAGGGTTGGGTTGGGTTTGGTTAGGGGTTAGATTATTTAAGTTAAGTGTTAGATTTTAGGGTCTAGTAGATTGGGGTTAGGTTGGGTTAGGGTTGGCGTTAGATTATGGTTAGCGTTACGGTTGACGTTGGGGTTGGAGTTGGGATTTGGGTTAATATTGGTTGGTTAGGGTTGGGTTAGGGTTTTGGTAGGGATTGGGGTTTAGGGTTAGTTAGGGTTAGGGTTAGGGTTAGGGTTTGTTTGGGTTAGGGTTGGTTGGGTTGTTTAGGGTTGGGTTTGGGGTTGGGTGGGGTTGGGGTAGGGTTGGGGTTGGGTTTGGGGTTAGGGTTGGGGTGGGGGTTGGGATTAGGGTTGGGGTTTGGTTTGGGGTTAGGCTTGGGTTGGCGGTTGGGGGTTGGTGTGGGGGTTAGGGTTGGGGTTTGGGTTGGGTTGGGGGTTAGGGTTAGGGTTGGGGTTTGAGGTTAGGGTTAGGGTTAGAGTTAGGGTTTAGGTTTAGGGTTAGTGTACTGGAGAGGATTGGGTTAGGCGTTAGGGTTGTGGGGGGTTGGGGTTGGGGGTTAGGGGGTTGGGGTTGGGATTGGGGTTAGGGTTGGGGTTCTCGGGTTGGGGTTGAGGTTTAGGGGTTGGGTTGGGGTTAGGGTTTAGGATTAGGGTTAGTCTGGGGTTAGGATTAGGGGTTAGGATTAGGGTTAGGGTTGGGGTTGGGGGTTGGGGTTTAGGGTTGGGGTTAGGGTTGGGGTTGGGGTTGGTGTTAGGGATGGGATTGGGGGTTGGGGTTAGTGTTGGGTTGCGGTTGCGGTTGGGGTTGAGTTGGGGTTAGAAGTTGCGGTTGGGGTTGGGAGTTAGGGTAGTGTTGGGGTTGGGGTTAGGGTTTGGGGTTGGGGTTAGTTGTTAGGGTTTGGAGTTTCGGTTAGGGTTAGGGCTTAGTGTTAGGTCTAGGGTTAGGAGTTTGGTTGGGTTAGTTAGGGTTAGGATTAGTAGTTAGGTTTAGGTAGTTAGGGTTTGGCTTTGGGGTTGGGATGGGGTTAGGGTTAGGGGTTTTGGTTATGGTTAGGTTTAGGGGTTATGGTTGGGGTTGGGGTTGGGGTTGGGGGTTAGGTTTGGGTTGGGGGGGTTGGGGTTGGGGTTGGGTTGGGGTTAGAGCCTACTGTTGGGTTTAGTGGTGCGGTTGGGGTGGGGTTAGGGTTAGGTTTAGGGTTAGGGGTTAGTGTTGGGGTTACGGTTAAGTGGTTTGGTTAGAGTCAGGTTTAGGGTTAGTGTTAGGGTTAGGATTAGGGCTTAGGTTGGGGTTAGGTTTTGGGTTGGGGTTTAGGATTAGGAGACAGGGTTAGGGTCAGTGTTGGGTTAGGGTCAGTGTCAGGGTCATGGTGGGGGTTTGGGGTTAGGGTTACGCGTTAGGGGTTAGGGTTTAGGGTTGGGGTTACTGTTGGGGTCAGTGTTGGGGGTTAGTTTCAGTGTCAGGTCAGGGTCAGGGTAAGAGTCTGGATAGCGTTTGGGGTTAGGTTGGTGTTGGGATTAGCATTACGGTTAGAGTTAGGATTAGGGTTAGCGTTAGGAGGTTTGGGGTTGGGGTTAGGGTTGGGGTTAGGGGTTAGGGTTAGGGGTTAGGGGTTAGTGTTAGGTTTAGGGTTGGGATTGGAGTTGGGGTTAGGGTTAGGGTTGGGGTTGTTATTAGGGTTTTGGATTATGGTTAGGTTTAGGGTAGGGATTGTGGTTTGGTTGGGGTGGTGTTAGGGTTTGGGTTTGAGTTATTTTTGGGGTTAGGGTTAGGGTTGGGGTTAGGGTTGGGGTTCGGCTTGGGGTTAGGGTTAGGGTTGGGTTGGGATTAGGGTTAGGGGTTAGGGTTTGGTTTAGGATTAAGGTTGGGTTGGGTTTGGTTTTGCTTAGGTGTTAGGGTTATGTTTGCTTTAGGTTTTGTTTATAGTTGAGTTAGGATTAGGGTTAGGTGTTAGGGTTAGGGTTAGGGATAGGGTTAGCGGTTAGGGTTACGGTTAGTGTTAGGGTTAGGGTTTGGGATTAGGGGTTAGGGTTAGGGTTAGTGTTAGGGTTAGGGTTAACCTTACGGTTAGGGTTTTATTATTGGGGTTAGGGTTGGTGTTAGGGTTAGGGTTTGGGAAGTTTGGGGTTAGTGTTGGGGTTAGCGTAAGTGGTTTTGGTTAGGGGTTAGCTTTAGGAGTTAGGGTTAGGGTTAGTGTTAAGGGGGGGTTATGGTGAGGTTAGGAGGTAGGTTTAGGGGTTGTCGTTAGGGTTAGGGTTAGGGTTAGTGTTGGTGTTGTTTGGGTCAAGTTTGTAGTTGGGGTTAGGGTTAGGGTTAGGGTTTTGGGTTTCAGGATAGGGTTAGTGTTGGATTAGGGTTGAAAGTTATAGCTTACGTTTGGGGTAAGTGTTTGAGTTCGGGGTTTGGTTTGGGCTTAGGGTTAAAGTTAGGGTTAGGTTTAGGGTTGGGTTAGCGTTATGTTTGGGGTTGGGGCAGGGCTAGGGATATGGTTGGGGCTGGAGCTTGGGCTCAGGGCTGAGGCTTAGGGTTACGGTCAGGGCTGAGGATTAGATTGGTAGGGTTACTGTTGGATTAGGTTTAGGGTCAGTGTTTAGTTTTAGGGTTAGGGTTGGTTGTAGTTTAGTTTAGGTTTGGGGTTGGGGTTGGGGTTAGGAGTTAGGGTTGGGGGTTGTGGTTAGTGTTGGGTTTAGGGTTAGGGTTGGGTTTGGGTTGGTGTTAGGGTTAGGGTTGGTGTTTAGTGTTAGGGTTGGGGTTCGGGTTGGGTTTTAGGGTTTAGGGATTGGGTTAGCTTTAATTTTAGGGTTGGTGTTAGGGTAGGGGTAGGAATAGGGGTGGTGGTTAAGTTAGGATTAGTGTTAAGGTTAGGGGTTGTGTGTTAGGGTTAGGGGTAAGTGTGGGTAGATGGGCAGTAGTAGGTTTAAGTTTGCGGTTAGATGAGTTAGGGTTAAGATTGGGGTTAGTGTTATGGTTATGGTTGGGATTAGGGTTATGGGTAGGTTTGGGTTAAGGTTGGGGTTAGTGTTAGGGTTTAAGTTTAGGGTTAGCATTTGATTTGGGATTAGGTGTTAGGTTTATGGTTCGGTGTTAGGGTTGGGACAGGGGTAGGGTATGGGTAGGGGCATTGGTTTGGATTAGGGATAGGGTTAGGGTTAGTTTAGGGCTGGGATTAGGGTTACGGCTGGGGGCTAGGGGTTAGGGTTGGGGGTTGGGGTTTGGGGTTGAGGTTGGTGTTAGGATTGGGGTTAGGGTATAGGGTTAGTGTTATGAATTGGGGTTGGGGTTGGGGTCGGGGTTTGGATAGGTTGGGTTAGGGTTGGGGTTTAGAGTTTGGCCGTGGGGTTATGTTTAGGGGTTAGTGCTGGGTTGGGTCTGGGACTAGGGGCTGAGCTTAGGAGCTAAGCTAAGGCTGGATTATGGTTAGGCTTGGGTGAGTTATGGGGTTAGCGTGAGGGTTAGGGGTAGGGTTGGGTTGGGGTTAAGGTTAGGGTTAGGGGGTAGGGGTAAGGGTTGGTTTAGGTTTAGGGGTTGGGGTATGGGTGGCGGTAGGGGTTAAAGGTATGTGTGGGATAGGGTTAGGGGTTAGGGGTTGGGGTTAGGGTTAGGTCAGGGTTAGGGTTAGGGTTAGGGTTAGGGGTTATGGTTAGGGTTGGGGGTTAGGGGTTGGGTTTAGGGTTTGGTTTAAGGTTAGGGTTGGGGTTTTGGGTTGGGGTTAGGGTTTGGGATTGGGGCTTAGGGTTAGGGGTTAGTGTTAGGGTTAGGGTTAGGTTCAGCATCACGGTCAGGGTTTAGGGTTGGGGTTAGTGTTAGCGTTAGGGTTAGGGTTAGGGTTAGGGGTTTGGTAAGGGTTAGGGATGGGGTTGGGGGTTACGGTTGAGGTTTAGGATTAGCAGTTGGGTTACAGTTGGGGGTTGGGGTTTAGGGTTGGCGTTACGGTTAGGGTTAGTGTTAGGGATAGGGTTATGATTGGGGTCAGGGTCAGGGTCAGGGTTTAGGGTGAGGTTAGCGTTAGGGTGACATTAGCGTTCAGGTTAGGGTTAGGGATTAGGTGTAGTGTTAGGGTTAGGGGTTATGGTTGGGGTTAGGGTTTAAGGTTAGGTTTAGGTTAGTGGTTGGGATTAGGGTTAGGGTTGGACTTGGGTTTGGGGTTGGGGTTCGGGTTGGGGTTAGGGTTGGGATTGGGGTTGGGGTTAGGAGTTCGGTTTGGGGTTAGGGTTCGGGTTGGGGTTAGGGTTGGGTTGGGTTTGGGGCTGAGATTTCAGGTTGGGGTTTTGGTTGGGATTGGGTTTGCGGTTAGGTTTTGGCTTGTGGTTGGTGTTAGGGTTGGAGTTGGGTTTAGGATTACTGTTGGGTTTAGGGTTAGTGTTAGGGTTATGGTTGGCGTTATGGTTAGGATTAGGGTTCGGGTTTGGTTTAGGGTTAGGGTTTGGGGTTGGGGTTAGGGTTAGGGTTAGGGGTTGGGTTAGGGTTGGGGTTAGGGTGGGTGTTTAGGGTTAGGGTCAGCGTTTGGGATTAGGGTTTACTGATAGGGTTAGGGTTAGGGTTGGTGTTAGGATTAGGGGTAGGGGTTAGGGTAAGTGGTAAGTTTAGGGGTTAGGATTAGATGAGTTGAGGGTTGGGGTTGGGGTTGGGTTAGGAGTTAGGGGTTGGGGTTAGTGTTTATATTTAGGGTTGAGGGTTAGGGTTAGGGTTAGGGTTCGGGTTTGGGTTAGGGTTGAAGATTCAGGGTTAGGGGTTTAGGGTTAGGGTTGGGGTTGGGGTTAGGGTTTAGGGATTTGTTTAGGGTTAGGGGTTAGGGGTTACGGGTAGTGGTGGTGTATGGGTTGGAGTTAGGGTTAGGTATAGGATTGGGTTAGGGGTTAATGTTAGGGTTAGGAGTTTAGGGTTAGGGGTTATTGTTAGTTAGGGGTTGGGTTAAGTTTAGGGATAGGGTTAGGGATAGGGGTTGAGTGTTAGTTTTAGGGTTAGTGTTAGGGTTAGGTTCAGGTTTAGGCTTAGGGTTAGGGATAGTGTTGGTGTTAGCGTTAAGTTTGGGGTTGGGGTTTGGTTGGGTTTAGGGGGGTAGTGGTAAGGGTAGGTGTTGGGTTGGGGTTGGGGTTATGGTTTGGGTTAGGGGTTGGGTTAGGGTTAGGGTCAGTTTTAGGGTTTGGGGTTTGGGGTTAGAGTTAGGGTAGAGATATGGTTAGGCCTAAGGATGGGTTTATGCCTGGGGCTAGTGCTGGGGCTATGGCTGGGGCTAGGGCAGGGTTGGGCTTCGGGTTAGATGTTAGTGTTGGGTCTAGAGTTAGGGTTTTGTTTAGGGTAGGGGTAGGGGTAGGAGTTGGGCTTAGGGTTAGGGTTAGGGTTAGCATTGGGTTGGGGTTGGGTTAGGGTTAGGGTTAGGGTTACGGTATAGTTTTTAGGGATTATGGTATGGTTAGTGTTGGGGTTAGTGTTAGGGTTTAGGGTTAGGGTTTGGGTTAGGAGTAGTGGTTAGGGATAGGGTTAGGATTATGGTTAGGGCTGGGGTTAGGGTTAGGGGTTAGCATTAGGGTTGGGGTTAGGGTTTAGGGTTATGGTCGGGGTTTGGTTAGGATTAGGGGTTAGGGTTAAGGTAAGGGTTTAGGGTGAGCGTTAGGGTTTGTGTTGAGTTAGTGTTTTGGTTATGGTTATCTTTTATGGTTACGTTTATGGTTAGGGTTATTGATTAGGATTAGGGTTTGGGTTAGTGGTTGGGGTTAGGGTAAGGGTAGGGGGTGGTGTTAGAGCTAGGGCAAGGGCTAGGGGTTAAGACTAGGGCTACGGTTAGGTCTAGGACTAGGTTTAGTGTTGGGGTTAGTGTTGGGTTGGGTTTGGGGTTAAGGTTTAGTGTTAGGGTTTGGTTTATGCTTGGGGGTTAGGGTTAGGGTTGGGATTAGGGTTAGTGTTAGGGTTAGGGTTAGGTGTGGGTGTGGGGGTAGGGGTATGGGTTGGGTTTAGTATGAGGCTTAAGTTTAGGTTAATGTTGGATTAGGGTTATGGTTAGTGTTTTGGGTTGGGATTAAGGTTAGGGGTAGTGTTAGGGGTTGTGGTCAGGGTTTGGGTTAGGGTTAGGGTTAGTGTTTGGTTTGGGTGAGCGTTTGTGTTAAGGTTAGAGTTTACAGTTAGTGTTAGTTTAGGGTTCAGGGTTTAGTGTTATGGTTAGTGTTAGAGTTGGGGTTTGGGTTAGCGTTGGGATAGGGTTAGGGGTTAGGGCTAGGGCTGTGTTTAGTGCTAGGGCTAGGCATATTTTTAGGGGTAGGCTAGGGCTGGGGCTAAGGTTGGGGTTGGGGTAGGTAGAGGTAGGAGGTAGGGTTAGGGGTTGTAGTTGGTGTGGGGTTATGGTTGGGGTTGGGGCTAAGGTTAGGTGTAGGGTTAGAGTTGGTGTTTAGTGTTAGGGTTAGTGTTTAGGGTTTAGGGATATGGTTAGGGGTTGGGGTTAGGGTTGGGGTTAAGGGGAGGGAATAGGGTTAGGAGTTGTGTTTAGGGTTACAGTTAGGGTTAGGCTTGGGTTGGGATTAGGGTTATTGTTGCGGTTTAGGGTTTAAGGTTAGAGTTATGGTTAGTGTTGAGGTATAGGGTAGGGTTAAGGTTGTGATTTTGGGTTAGGGTGAGGATAGGGTTAGGGATTAGGGATTGGGATTAGTGTTAGGGTTATGGATAGGAGCTAGGGATAGGGTTGGGACTAGGAGCTAGTTCTGGGGCTAGGACTAGGGCTAGGGAAAGCGTTAGGGTTATTGTTTAGTGTTATGGTTACGGTATGGTGAAGGGTAGGGATAGGATAGTGTTAGGGTTACAGTTGCGGTTGGGGTTAGGGATAGAGTTGGGTTCAGGGGTTGGGGTTAGGAATTGGGGTTACGGTCAGGGTTAAGTTTTGGGGTTAGGGTTTGGGGTTAGGGAAAGGGTTTGGGCTTAGAATAGGTGTTAGGGTTACAGTTAGGGTTAGGGTTGGGAGTTGGGCCTAGGGCTGGGGTTAGGGGTTAAGGTTAGGGTAGACTTAGGGTTAGTGTTGGTGTTTAGTGTTAGGGTTAAGGTTGGGGTTAGGGTTTAGGGTTTAGGAATAGGATTAGGATTAGGGTTAGGTTTACGTTTAGGGCTAGAGTATAGTTTGTGGGCTGGGGCTAGTGCTATGGCTAGGAGCTGAGGGGCTCGGGCTATGGTTAGGGTTAGGGTTAGGGTTTTAGGTTGGGGTTGGGGTTGGGGTTATGATTTAGGGTTGGGGTTAGGTTTAGGATTAGGATCTGGCTAGGGTAGGGTTGGCATTGGGGTTAAGTTTGGGGTTAGGTTTAGCGTTACTATTAAGTTTGGGGTTAGAAGAGGGTCAGGTTTGGGGTTAGGGGTTAGGAATAGGGTTAGGGCTAGTGTTTGGGTTAGCATTACTCTTAGGTTGGGGTTGGGGTTGGGGTTAGGGTGGGTTTGGGGCTAGCATTAAACTTAGGGTTAGGGTTAGGGGTTGGGGTTACGGTTGGGGGCTTTGGTTGGGGTTGGGGTTAGTGTTGGGTTTTGGGGTTTGGGATTAAACTTGGGGTTGGGGTTGGGGTTGGGGCTAGGGATAGGGTTGGGGCTGGGGTTGGGGTTGGGATTAGGGGGTTGGGGTTACGGGTAGGGGTAGGGGTGGGAGTAGCGGAGAAAGTGTATGGCTTGGGGGTTAGGGTTGGGGTTAGGAGTTGGGGTTAGGTTTGGGTTGGGGTTGGGATTTGGGTTTATGGTTTTTCGGTAGGGTTAGGGTTGGGGCTAGGGATAGGGTTGGGGCTATGGCTGGGTGCTGGGGCTAATGTTAGGGTGAGGTTAGGGGTTAGAGGCAGCGGTAGGGGTAGGGGTTTGGGTTTGGGTTAGGGTTATCTTTAGGGTAGGGTTAGGTTAGGGTTGGGGTTAGGATTAGGGCTGGGATAGGGTTGGGAGCTGGGGGCTGGGGCTAGGGAAAAAGGTTAGGATTAGGGTTTAGGGGTTAGTGTTAGGGTTGGGGTTAGGGTTAGTGTTAGGGGTTGGGGTTGGGATTAGAGCTAGGGTTAAGGCTAGGGCTAGAGAGTTGGGTTGAGCGTTAGGGTTGGGTTTGGGGTTAGGGGTTGGGGTTAGCGTTAGTGTTGGGTTAGGAGTAAAGGTTTGGATTTAGGGGTTAGGTTTAGCATTAGTGGTTCGGGTTAGGGTTAGGGGTTAGGTTACATGGGGTAGGGGTAGGGGAAGGGATATGGTTTGGGTTTAGGGTTGGTGTTAGGGTTGGGGTAGTGGGAGTTAGCATTGAGGTTAGGGTTTAGGGTTTTGGTTAAGGTTATGTTTGGGTTTAGGGGCTAGGGATAGGGTTAGTGTTAGGGTTAAGTTTGGGTTTAGGGTAGTGTTAGGGTTAGGGTTGGGGTTGGGGGTTGGGGTTGGGCTCAAGCTTAGAGTTTGGGCTATGGCTGAGGTTGGGGCTAAGGCTAGTGCTAGGGGCTGGGGCTACAACTAGGAGCTGGGGTTAGGGTAAGGGTTGGGGTTGGGGTTGGGCTTAGGGTTGGGGTTGTGGCTGGGGTTGGGGCTGGGGCTGGTGCTGGGGCTGGGACTATGGCTGGGGCTGGGGCTCAGGTAAGGGTTAATGTTGGGGTTAGGGTTAGGGATAGGGCAGGGTTGGCTTTGGGGTTGGGGTTTAGGGTTACGGTTTGGGGGATTGGGGTTTGGGATTAGGGGTTGGGATTGGGGTTAGGGTTAGGGGTTACTCTTAGAGTTAGGAGTTAGGGTTAGGGTTGGGGTTACGGTTATGGTTAGGGTTAGGGGTTCGGGTTAGGGGTTCAGGTTAGTTGGGGTTAGGGTTAGGGGGTTAGGGTTAGGAGTTACGGTTATGGTTGGGGTTACGGTTGGGGTTAGGGTTAGGGGTTAGGGTTAGGGGGTTAGGGTTAGGGTGAGGAATAGAGTTTGGGTTTAGGGTTAGTGTTAGGGGTTTAGGTTTGGGGTTGTGGTTTGGGGTTATGGTTAAGTGTAGGGTTAGCGTTACTGTTAGGGTAATGGTTAGAAAGGGTTTAGGTTTAGGAGTTAGGTTTAGAATAAGTTCGGTTGGGGTTAGGGTTTAGAGTTAGGATTAGGGTTAGGGTTAGTATTTGTGGTTACAGTTAGGGTTAGCATTAGGGTTAGGGTTGTGTTAGCATTAGGGTTAGGGTAAGTGTTTGGAGTTAGGGTTATGGTTTAGGTTTAGGGTTTAGGGATATGGTTAGGGATATGGTTAGGGTTAGGATTGTGTTAGGGTTAGGGTTACGGGTAGGAGTAAGGGTAGGGTTACAGTTTGGGTGTAAGTAGTATTAGGGAGAAAGGTTTGGTTAGCTTTTGGGTTAGGGTTAAGGTTGGGGTATGGGGTTTAGTGTTAGGGTTGGGGTTTAGGCTTTGGGTTTATGGTTATGTTTGGGGTTAGGGTTAGTGCTGGGGGCTGAGTGTTGGGGCAGGGCTGGGTACTGGGGGCTGAAACTACAGCTGGGGCTATGGTTAGGGTTAGGGGTTAGTGTTTAGGGTTAGGGTTAGGTTTACGTCTAGGAATTTAGGGTTAGGGTTATGGTTGGGTTTAGGGTTAGCTTTGGTGGTGGGTT